>JANHAO010008062.1:0-19592 GCA_026873985.1 Saraca asoca | reverse complement strand
GATATGCACCAAACTAATAAAAAGGAGAGTTAAAATGTCATTATTGGTTTAATACAAAAGTCAAATATGGTGCTTTAATTGAGAATAAAGGAATGAGAATGTCTTGAACCAATATTGGTGGGAGAAGATAAAAATATGATGTTATTGGCTAGTGAATATTAGATGTGCATACTATACATGTGTAGTTGATCTGGCATTTTAATAATTATGCGCTCCCTTATCAAAATAAATTAATAAGTAATTGTTCACTTACATTTAACTTTCTTGGTGGTGCAGGTTGAGTCTAAAAGTGCAACTAATGAATCAATTTTGAAGGTGGCTTTAGACCATGGCAAGGCCTTTGGTGTCATAAAGCCATATGACCAAGTTGTTGTTTGCCAGAAAGTCAGAGACTCGTCTATTGCTAAGATCATTGAACTTGAAGATTAAAACCATTAACTCATGTGGCTTCCAACCTAGAATTTTTCTACTGCTGGTAGTAAGAATAAAGCAAATTTAAAGACTCAATATAATACATATATCGACCTAACCATGTAAACTAAACCTGACATTTGTTATCTATGGTAGTTGATTTGTTTTCCTAGTGCTATATTTACTACTACCTTGTTTGAATAATATGTGTGACAGTATGAGATTTGTTGAGTTGAATGACTGAAAAGAGTTGAAGCTTTTATTTAGCACAAGCTCGCTTCTAAAATAATTCCTAGTGTACATATCATCTCCCTCTACTTGAATTATTTGTTCTTCAATCTTGCTGCTTCATTGAATGTATGCACATTTTCAAAATGCCTACATACCATTGTTAAGATAAATAAACAAATTTAAAGACTATTCATTGGTTTAGAGACCAAATTTATGACCAAATGTTTTTCAGATTTTACCATTTTATGACTGAAATAGCGATAAAAAATTTCTGTGAAATTATGCATTTTAGCGACTGAAATAGCGACCAAAAATTTCAATCGCAAAAAAAGACAAACAGTGACCAAACTTGCAGGAGATTAGTGATCGAATTTGTCACCACCTTTTTCGGTAGCTAATTTCAGCCACTGCATAATTTCAGTTGTTAATTGTTCTGTGACTGGGTGTTTAGCCACTCCTTTTTTTTTTATGGCTGTTCATTTGCTAAGTCCATCTGTGATCAAATTTGTATTTTAGCGATCAAAATTTTTGGTCGCTAAACTGCATTTTTCTTGTAGTGATAAGGCTAGGTTTGTGTGGGATAAAGTTGGATCAAAGTAAGAAGGAGATTCAGTTTTATTGTTAAGAAATATTTGAATTACTTCTTGCCATATGGAATGTTGCAATATATATATTATCATGTGATCAGAATACATAGTGAGCCAAAATGATAGCCAATGTCTATGAGAGCCTAACTCAACACAATGTTTAAAGGTAACATAATGTGAATTTCTTCATATATACATCTCTAATGATTGAAATTGCTCGTGAAGGATTATATGAGAAATACTTAACTAGATAAGGTATGAATATTTGTATTTGTGCATGCTGTTATTGCTTGGTGAGTTCATAAGTCTAGTACATTTTATTCACTAAGCCCAAACTTATTCTTTTGTGAATTGTTTTTTTTTTTTCAAATTCTCAAGATATTGCAAGTATTGTGCTTGAAAAGTAAAAAGAACAACAATCCACTGGAAATCATAGTTGACACATACACCACCTTGGTCTCAAGTCCTCTAGAAACCTACCAAATAAACATCTACTACACCATCATTCTGAATCTGTCAAGATGTGAAGTACTACACGACATTGAAATTATTCCACTAGAATCACCAAATGTACTCTTGATGATGACCTTTAGGTCGTTTGACCTTTAAAGGTCATCCATCAATATGAACATAATTTTTACTATATATATATATATTTTTTGAAAACTTGTAAATAACAGGGTCATAGTGCTTAGTTATAATAACCTATATTTTTGTTAATATGGTAAGACATAGGTTAATGTAACTTCTTTTGGATGAGCTATTTTTTGAAGAGTGCATTTGGTAGTTTTGAAAGTAGAAGTAGGTTATATAGGATTGATAGAAGTTATTTTGTAGAAATTGATGTAAACTTACGTATAATTTGGCAATATTGGTATTTGGCCTATTGGGCTGTGCTAGTGTAAATAATATGATATATATATATATATATATTATTTTATGAGTATCCTTGTTTGTTAAGTTTGCTATGATCTAGTAGCCCTTGTAGTATGACAAGATAATTCTAAGAAAAACCTAAGATGACAGAAATAGGTATAAATGATAAAAGCTGGTGAATATCTGATAAGGGAGTGATATTCATGCTAGTCATGATTAGGGTTTTTAGGTTGTGACAAGATAGGATACTAATTAGAATAGGAATTAAAACAAACAAATAGAATGCATGCAAAATAGAACCAATATTGAAGGAAAATCAAATGGAAAATGCTTAATCCAAGTGACTCCCACAATCACTTTCTTGACTGATTCTTGACACTAATGTTTCATTCCTATTTTGACCGCTTGGCCAAGGTATTAATTAAGTCTAACACCTAATTGCACCTTGTTAATTTCTCCTTAAACTAGTTAACTAAGCCCAACACCCACTTGATACTTATTGTTAAATCAATTGAAGCTTAGCACTTTAACCAATTTATTAATAGCATTAAGTCCTAAAAATAGTAAGTCTAATTAACCGAATTACTCGAGCAGTAACCCGATTAATTACCCTTAATTCTCTAGGAGAATTGACTCACCCAGGTAGCTCATGAAGGCCTTATTGCTACCCTACAACCAAACAATCATAAATAATAAGATTGCTTATGAAAGTTTAGATGGTATTAAACCATTTTACATAATTAATTAATGGGCCCTTTAGTCAACCATCCATAGCAATTATAGGCAATATGAACAAAGAATTAAGAGAATCAAGATTGGAATAAACTGACAATTGAATCAGGTCTCACAATTAAAAATAGAAATGGTGCAGGATTCCCTTATATTGAAATAAAATTTAGTTACACATTGATTACAAAAATAAAAGGAAAATAAAAAGGACAAAAGAAAACCTAATTATAGATAGAGTCTTGCCCTAGTAGAGCTCCTCTCCTCTAAAAGGTAGAGACAATTTAGAAATGAGTAAAAAGATCCTACACTAAAGCCTTAGCTAACTATTTATTAGTTCAATGCACTACCTCTGAGTTGAACTACCATATTGGGATGGAAGGAGGCCTTTTTGGACATGATGATTTTTAGATGAAATGTAGCTATATGACTTAACTTCCATTTAGCCTTAATCTTGCATTAAAATTTGGTCTCTAGCTCACATTATGGGCTAAACACCAAGATAGACTCTTCAAGTAGTCCAACCCATAACATATTTGATCACTTAAGTTCACAACCACTTAAGTTAAAACGATGTAGTTTGCTTTCAAGATCTTCATTAAAGATATAGACTTGGGTCTTTGATAACCAATGGGCATGAGTTTGCACCCAAATGATTTTTAGAGCTCCACTTATGATCAAAACGTCTAAATTAGGCTTTAGGCTCTTCATGACATTCTTTTAGCTCTTTCTCTTAGCTTCGCAAAGATATAAGAATCACCCAAAATTAAGATCTAGAACTTTAGATATGCCCAAAATCCTGAAAAAGTTTGAAATAGTGTAAATTTATAGAATAAATTTAATTAAGCACAAAAACTTAGCAAACTACAAAACCAATCCCAAGCGTTCAATTAAGCACATAAACATGAGAAAAGACCAAGTATGAATGGATTTAAATTATGTATAAATTATGTTCAACAAATGCTCTTAAAGTGGCTCATGTTAGAACCATACAAATGAAAGCTTCAAAGGTCCATACTTTAATGTTACAATATGAATTGTTTAAGATGAATGATGGTGAATCCATTAAATAGATGGTACAATGATTTACTATTATTATTAATCATTTGAGTATTCTTGGTAGAAAATTTGAAAATGCTGACTTGGTGCACAAAGTTCTATGGTCCTTAACCATTGAATGGTAGCCTAAAATCACTACCATTAGGGAATCTATGAAGATGGGCATCCCTTCCCTTCAAGAGTTGTTTGGAAACTTGGAAGAGCATGAAATGGAGTTAAAAAGATACTCCAAGAATGATGATGGCAGAAGGAGAAAGAATTTGGCATTGAAAGTTGCTACAACATTAGAAAATGAAGAGGATGATGTGGAAAGTTTGGATAATCTCAATGATAAAGATAATGTTGTCCTTCTAACCAAGAAATATCAAAGGCTTATGAAAGCACATAAGTCTAGTGGTAGAAGGAAAAGCCTCCCTTCTAAAAGGAATGGCAACAAAGGAGAGCAAAGCAATTCCTTCACTCCAACATGCTTTAAATGCAAAAGGTCGAGCCATATCAAACTGGATTGCCCTATCTATCTCAAAAGGCTATTAGAAAATTAATAAAAGAAGAACAAGTAGTCCATCAAGAATGTTTATCTTGCCATTTGGGGAGATAAGGACGACAACCTAGCTTGTGAGGAGAAAAACATAAAGAAGCCTTGCTATGCCTTATAGCCATGGGAAACAATGATATAAAGGTATATGATAACAACTTAATACACTCTAATGATGACTTTTATGAGTTATATAATGAATTATATGATGACCTACTTAAGGCAAAGAAAAATATTACTCTTTCTAAGAAGATAATTGCTTCTTTGGAAAGTAACATTGAAGTTTTACAAAAAGAGAATGATGAATTAAAGAAAAAAAATGAAAGCCTTAAAGTGTCATCCTAAGTGTGTGCTATTTGTGACACTCTTAAAATCAAAATTCATGATTTGAATAAAACTTTGGAAAAGTTTACAAATGGCAAGAAATCACCTGACACACACTTTGAAAACCAAAGATATGGTTTTAACAAAGAGGATCTTGTTTATGTACCAAGTGTGCCAAAATCATTTTACTAAACCTCTTTGTTAGAAAAACAATGGAACAACCATACTTTATGTGTCACTATTATGGGCAAAAAGGCTATAGCATTCATTCTTGTGCCCATAAGAGGAACATTTATATTCCAAGTATTAGTGAAAAGCTAGTTTGGGTTCCTAAAGTTTCTTCTTCTAAATCTACTAATCTTGATGGACCCAAGACTGCTTAGGTATCAGCTTTAAAAAAATAATTTTTATTGTGTAGGTATACAAGAGATCCCAAAGTGACATGTGGTTCTTGGATAAAGGATGCTCCTGACACATGATTGGTGGCAAGTCTAAGTTTTTCTCAATTACTCTATTAGATGGTGGACACATCACATTTAGGGATAACACTAAAGGAAAATGTTATATGCGAAAATTGGCTAGGGCCAAGAGCATTCATGAGAAGACTGAGACCAGCAAGAGGATCAACTTGAGTAGCGCCCAGGGTTGTTTCATCGCGTCGTGAAGCGACTTCGTCGACCCCAACTCGTGCCCAAGGGCGTGGGTTCAAACTTGCTATTCCTAGGACCGGGCAAGTGACCCAACGAAGTATAGCCTATGACCAAGGGCTCACCGGACAGGAGGGTTAAATCATGTCTTGCCCTAATGGACAAAAGAGGCCCCATTTGCAGAAGATGGCTTGCAGTAGCCGAAAGCAGAAATCTAGTGTACATTTTCTATCTTGTACAATAAATACTAATGTAATAGATTTACTGCATGTGTAATTACTATTGTAGCCTCCTCTCCTTTATAAATATGAGGAAGGAGCCCCTCTGTAAGAGAGAGCTCATTTGACCATACTGAAATTCTGTAAAAACAGAGATAGAGCATTGTACACTATAGAAACAATATATCAATAACATATTACTGTGAATGTAGGGTCCAGTGATATCCAGATTTGGCCGAACCACGTTAAATCTTGTGCTCCCTTCCCAGCTTTTCCCTCATTCTACTTTGATTGTTTTCTAGTTTTACTATACTTGAACCGGTTATAGGTCAGGGATCCCAAAGAATCCCCCATTGGCTGGAGTTTGTGTCATTACCAAAATTTGACGTTAATAGAAAGGTTATAGGTAAAGGAAGAGTAGATAAAAATCCTAATTCTTGTATACAAAATGTGTTGTTAGTCAAAAGTATAAAGCATAATTTGCTTAATTTTAGTTAATTCTATGATAAGGAGAATAAAGTTACCTTTGGTTCCGATTATTGCATAGTTGAGAATATAAATGACAAGCAAATTAAGCTAGTAGGCAAAAGAGTTAATAAAATTTACATGATAGACATAGATAGTGAACCTACTATTGATTTAAAATATTTGGTTAGCTTGAATGATGATTCATGAATTTGGCATAAGAGACTTGCACATGCTAGTACGGACTTGATTGGAAAATTGTCTAAAAATGATCTAGTTATCGATTTGCCTAAGATTAAAATTTTCGAATATAGGATTTGTGATGCAAGTCAAAAGGGAAAATAAGTAAAATTTTCTTTTAAACCTAAAAACTATGTTTCTACATCAAGACCACTTCCACTATATCACATGGATTTGATTGGGCCCTTCAAGAGTTATAAGTCATGTTGGAAACTACTATGTGCTTGTGATTGTTGATGACTTTTCAAAATTCACATGGACCTTGTTTCTTACTCATAAGAATGTTACGACTATCCAAAATGAGAAAGGATCAACAATAGTTAGCATAAGAAGTGATCATGTGGAGAGTTTGATAACAATGAGTTTACTTCTTATTGCATTGAGAATGGGATAAGTCATAACTTTTCTACACCTAGAACCCCTTAACAAAATGGAATTGTTAAGAAGAAAAATAGATGCCTAAAAGAAATGGCTAGGACCTTGCTTAATGATAGTGTTTTTCCAAAGTCATTTTGGGTGGTTGCAGTTAATACTATTTGCTATGTTATGGATCGTGCATTGATAAGGCCAATTCTTAAGAAAACCCCTATGAATTGTATTTTGGAAGAAAGCTAAACGTGTCACATTTTCAAGTTTTGGTTGTAAATTTTTTGCGCATAATAATGGCAAAGATAATCTAGGTAAATTTGATTCAAAATCTAATGAAACATTATTCATTGGGTATTCTTCTACTAGTAAAGCTTATCGAGTGTATAACAAAAGAACTTTACTAATAGAGGAATCCATCCATGTTGTTTTTGATGAACCTACTCCAAGTGTTCTCAGAAATTTTGATAATGATAAGCAAGTGGACTCTTGGCTACCTTAAAAAGTTTCAAATAAGCTTTAACACAGAGTTGAGGATGGTGGAGACAAGGATGACAAGGAAAATAATAGAGCTCCTCCCATGTTCAATGTGGATGATATGTGCCTAGCTACCCACAAAAGGCTTAGAAGATCATGGAGGGTCATATGAAGGAGCTAATGATCAGAGATTCCTCTTAAAGGGTAACATGTAATTCTTTAACAAACATTTACAATCATTTAGTCTTTTCATCTCAGTTTGAACCTAAATTTGTTATGATGTTTTAAAATATGAGCATTGGCTCTTGGCAATACAAGAAGAATTAAATCAATTTGAGAGAAACCAAGTTTGGGATCTTATGCCAAGACCAATGGATCACACTATTGTAGGAATTAAATGGATTTTTAGGAACAAACTTGATGAAAATGGTGTTATAGTTAGAAACAAAGGTCAATTGGTTGCTAATGGCTACAACCAAGAGGAAGGCATTGATTTCGATGAAACTTATGCACTTGTAGCAAGATTAAAGGCTATTATGGTGTTGTTAGAATATGCTTGCATTAAGGGTTTCAAACTTTATCAAATAAATATTAAAAGTGCCTTGTTGAATGGTTTGATCATGGAAGAGGTTTATTTTGAACAACCCCTTGGTTTTGAAAATTACCTCTATTAAAACCATGTATTTAAGCTTAATAAGGCTCTTTATGGCCTCAAACAAGCTCTTAAAACTTAGTATGAGTGGCTTAGTAAATTCTTTTTAGAAAATGGTTTTTCAAAAGGAAAAGTCAACATCACACTATTTATAAAGCATAAAGGAAATGATATCTTCTAAGTGCAAATATATGTTGATGATATTATTTTTTATGATACTAATGAAATCTTGTGCAAAGAATTTGCTAAAATTATGCAAGGTGAATTTGAAATGTCAATGATGGGTGAGCTCAATTACTTCCTTGGTCTTCAAATAAAGTAATTAAAGGATGGAATATTCATTAGCCAAACAAAATACACAAAGGAGTTGTTAAAAAGATTTAACATGATATCTTCTAAACATCTTGGTACTCCTATGAGTCCTTTTATTGAACTTGATCTTAATAAAGGAGCTAAGAAAATTAATGTCACTATGTATAGAGGCATGATAGGTAGTTTGCTTTATCTTACAGCAAGTAGACATGATACTATGTTTAGTGTGTATATATGAGCATGCATGATCCTAAATCTTGATCATGACTACATGAATATTAATTTTTCTATTGATAATCACCAGCCTTTAATTAGATTCTATCATTCCATTATATCCATAATTCACTTAATTTCATTAAAATCCAAGTAACTCGAATTGATTTGATCTTAAAAGAGAATAGAATTCATGGAACCACAAACCACCAATATATATATATATGCAAACTTAAGCTTATATATATATATATATGCAAACTTAAGCTTAAACAATGTAGAAAGTCATTACCTTATTAAAGCACGTGCCTCTTTCAATATCAGTATTTAACATTACGTCAACTTCTCCAAAATGCAATTACATCTCCCTGGCTAACTCTACAAAACATTTTCCTATAATACCCCAAGTTTGTTTAAGGACAAAACAAAACAAAACAAGGTTAGTTTAACCTATAGCACATATGGATTCAAAAGTTTTGGTTAAACTATCTCTAACCCTAAGGGTTTGATGGCCATGTTATATACATTTTCAAAAGATGAGCAAAAAGAACTAGGATGATAGATCCCCTAAGGATCAAAACATCCCATAACAATCATTAATAACACATTTAGAGGTTGTAGAGGAATGATTTCTACCTCATGCAATACCTCATAGCAAGCTAGATTTAAGATTATTATATAATGAATCTTGACTTCATATGCACCTAAAGGACTATCAACTATGGTGGTGAATGTATTAGTTGTAATTTCGGTTGGATTGTTATCCATTTTACTTATCTATAGAGGGATTGGCAACTATTTCTTGAGTATCTAAAAAAAAAAATCCATTGAATAATGAGTCTGGGACTTAGTGAGATAAATACATACCAAATGTATGAATTCATCATAAGACAACACGTATCCATACCATAAACAAATAGCCGGTTCTCATATCATTTCCATAAAGCATTATAAAGTATTCAAAAACTTACTTCTAAGATAATTCATATTATGTACTTCTCATTACACGAGGCCAAATTCTGGGTTCTCATAGCCATATGTTAATATTCTAAATTCATCATATATTTTAATTTCATGATAACATATTTCAACATTTTATGTGATATCAATATAAGTCACACAGTATATACCTGTAATTCAAATATAGCCCTCCTTGTTACTCCGATCCCACCTTATCCCACACAAACCCATCCTTATCCCTCCAAGCTAGCCTTATCCCACTTATCATATTAGAGTGTATAGATCTAGGATCCAGTTTATTATTTTCCTATCACAACCCATCATTCACATATCAAGCCTCAAGGACCATCACGTAATCACTTATCCCATTTCCATAAAGGATATCACATCAATTCTATTTGGATATATCTTATTATCATTCATAACATTGTGTATCATTCCATGTCTCATATATAATAACAAGCTATGCACCATATAATCACTTACAATGATTTATTCAATATCTTGTGTACGTTATCAAACTTTATACCCAAATACTACTCATAGTAATCACATTTCCACAATTATAGTTAATTGTCATTATCATCATACTTTCTTGTCTTATGATTACCTTAATTTATAGATTCATTGATTTGATATCATTGCATGTACAATAATTCAATTCCTTGGTATTAACTTATGAATTACATTTTTATACTCTCCTACTTATTATGCTTAAATTATTTGGATTCATTATGAGAGTAACTTAAGGAATTAAGATAGAGGTTAGGAAAAAGTAAATATTGGTTGAATAATATGAAACTTACTAAAAGTGTGATCAGAATTATGATTAGAATTGTGGAAGAAAAATGAGCATGATTATGATTAGAATTGAAAAAATCATATGTAGAAGACATAATTTGACTCAAGGAAATGTAGTTAAAAGTGCAAGTTTGCTCTCCAAATTACAAAAACTCTTAGTAAGTCTAATTTCAAATGTGATTAATATTGTGATCAGAATCGAAAAACAGGGCAGGGTTGCAAGGCAGGGTTCGACGATTCAAATCGTGCAATCCTAGTTCAAATTTTGATTTGAATCGATCAAGAAAAACTACTAGATTTTTACGAGCATGATTGTTGGTTCAGTTCAAAATGGTGCGATTTGACTTGCATGAGCAGATTTTGCATGCAAATAGTAGAAAAATAGAGTAAGCTATTTTTAATTTAATATCACACTATAGGATCTTGACAGCTCATGTTTTGGGGAGCTTAATCAAGTATAAACTCAGCTATTTCAACTATATACTAGACAATATTCCAACAGATCCATTCAATCATCAAGTCTCATCACATAATCTCAAAAAAAAAAAAAAAACCATTTCGCTAACTTGCACCCCAAATCAACAGATTCCATGCAAGAATCACATCATAATTCATAAGAGAGATAAGTATCGTTTGCCTCAATAGTTGAAACACCAGAAACTATAGCTATTTTTACAAAATCTTCTATGCTCTTCAAGATAAAAAAAATAAGAGCACATTAACTTTTAATCTTTTTTTCAAAGATTTCACTCATTAACCAATTGTATATGATAAATTATGATTCCTATATCGTGAATAAAGCTATAGCTAATAGATTTAAGAATCAAAACATTAGAAAAATTGAATTGATTCATAGGTTAAATAGTACCATGAATAGTGATAGAAAACTTTAGAAATTCAAAACTTAAGTCATACTCAGAGAATCAATATGATTTTGATGTCAAAATGAAGAGAAAGATGAGAGTATTTAGCAATAAAAATATAAGAAAATTATAAGCAAGATTAAAGGTCTTACCTGAAGAGAAAGAAAGTGATGGTTGTAAAGAGAGAAAGAGGATACTTGAGGAAGAAGATGGGGCAATTGTAAGGGTTTGCTTGTACAGAAATGGCTTAATGAAGAGAAAGAAGCCGGGTAGGGAGGGGTATTTTGGGAAAAATAAGTCAACTTCTTACTATTTACAAGATGACCACCTTTTTTTTTTATTTCTTCTATTTGAGCCCAAATTTAACATCCTTATTAATTTTCAAAAATCACAAAATTTTAATGCAAATTAACTAAATTAAGCACCTTCATAATGGCTATAATTTTGCTCTTATTTGTTATCCATAACCATTGTTTCAAATTTTTTGGAAATAGAATTTAAAAAAAAAATATCAATTTTTGCTCCTTTAACATTCATGATAAATTTTCTAATTTTTGGAGGATTCCCAAAGGTCATATAGTCAACTCCTACTACCTCTAGGCTTCTCTTAGCCCCAAGTCTATAAATTTCAAATTTCTCACAAATTCACCTTTTCAAATTTTTCAAAAAAACATTTTATTGTGAAAATAAATTTTGAAAAATTTAGGATGTTACAGTGCAAGTTTCCAATCTAATCCTAAGGAATCACACTTGACTACTATTAAAAGAATCCTTAGATACCTTGTAGGAACACCTCACATGGGTTTGTGGTATCCTAAAGCAAACTTCAGCTATTTGGTAGGTTATTTTTATGCTAGCTTCGTTGGAAGTAGATTGGATCAAAAGAGCACTAGTGGGGCGTGTCAATTTCTTGGCCACTCTCTAGTCTTATGGTATAGTAAGAAACAAAATAATATAGCTGTATCCATTACTGAAGCAGAACATATAGCTGTTAATAGTTGTTGTGCTCAAATTCTTTGGATGAGACAATAATTATCGGACTATGATTTAAATTTTAAGAAAATTTCAATTAAATGTGATAATACTAGTGCCATTAATCTCACCAAAAATCCTATTATGCACTCAAGATTCAAGTATATTGAGATAAGGTTTCCTTTCATTAGAGATCATGTTCAAAGGGGAGACATTACTTTTGAATTTGTGCAAACTGATTTTCAATTTGTTGATTTTTTTTACAAAATCTCTAGGTGAAAATCATTTTGCATTTAGTTAAAGAGAATTGGGCATGTTGAATCCTTTGGAAATTGAACTCACTTAATCTAAATCCCCTTAATTCCTTACTTCTTAAGTTATATTTTTTTATTTTTCTTTTAGTTTAATTGAATTTCTTTTGTTATTTCTCTTAAATCGATACTACCTTAAGCATTGAAGATCTCCTAAATTTTTTTTGCATGTTTCTTGCTCTTTATTGTTAACTGTTCTTAGTGTTCAATTGACTGTGTTGTTAACAAGATCTGCATTTGTGTTTGCTTATAAAGAAGTGTTGAATTTTCCATTTGGAGCTAATTTTTTGGAGCTTTCCGATTTGAGTTGCCTACTCCCAATTCATTTTGCAATTCGAATCACCAATTTCTACAATGTTTTGGTATGACTAGCTAGCTTTGCAATTCAAATCATCTAGACCTCACCAAGTTTATGATTTTGATTATGAGTCAAATCAAAGTTGAATATGCTTCAGTTAGTTATTTGTTATCATGCTTGTGATTCAAATCGCCCATGCATTTTTAAGCACGCTATTCTAATCATGAGCATAGTATAAAAGCATGCACCCTAATTTTCAATTCAATTCACAACCTCCCTCAAACCCTGGCGCTTCTCTCTCGCATTTCTTCTCCCTCAATCTCAATTTTCAAGCAATTCAACTAATTAAACCCAAACTTCTTCCTTCTAAATCATTATACTACCTATTTCCTTTAATTCTACCTGATTAATTTCTTCATTTGCACCCAAAAAAAAAAAAAAAAAAAAACAAATCTCCCAAAATCTCTCACCACTTTTATCTTCACCCAATCAAAATGACTGACCACTTTGCCAACGATTTGAAGAAAAAGATCAAGGTTACTAGAGATAAATGGGCTTATTAGACAAATGTGGCAATCAAAGAGCAGAAATTCTTTCCTAACAAAGAAGCTTATGAAAGGTACGCTCTATAAAAAGAGAAACCTATTGTTCTTGTTAAATGTTGGGATAGGAAATTTCTTAAAGAAAGCCACTTAGATTTGTTCAATTTGCTGGATTATTATAAGCTACTAGACTTTGTATGCTGTAGTGCTCCATGTTGTCCTAGGTTAGTTAGGATGTTCTATGCTAATTTAGGAGTATCAAATGGTAGATTGTTTGCATCAGTAATGAGGAAATGGGCCTGTTTGGAAACTTGTTCTGTTTTTCTATTTTTGAAAACAGCTCAAAGTGGTTTTCAAAAATAGTTTTTAAAACAGGATTTCAGAATAAAATTTCAAAAATAGTTTTTAAAACAGGATTTCAGAATAAAATTTTCAAAACTATTTTTAAAAACAGTTTTACCAAACAGATTTTTTTGTTTTAAAAATAAATAGCCTGTTTGGTAACTATTTTTAAAAATAGTCTACTATTTTTAAAAACAGAAAACTATTTTTAAAAATAGTTACCAAACAGGCTATTTTAAATGTAGAAACATTGTGCAAATTGTTCAAAATGGAAGGAGGGTCAAGCTTCACCACCAGCAAGGATGTTGAAGATTATTCTAAGGAAGAAGCCATCAAAATGCTTTTCCCTGATATAGCACTTATAGTAACCACCGGAAAATTGATGATTATTGGGTTGTCAGTGGAGGATCATCTCCTTCATTACAAAATTGTGAAGACCATCCTACCATGCCACACAAATTCAGCAAATATTGTAGAAGATGAATCATTTCTGATGTGGGCCATGAAGAAGAGGTTGGAAATCAACATTCCATACCTCATCATCTTATACATGGACACTTTCTTCACTAAGCTAACTCAAAGTTTTTTGTCCTATGGGATGGTGCTCTCTGACATTTTTGCTCATTTCAAAGTGCCTCTTTCTTTGAAAAAAAAAAGGTAGAAAATATGGATAGCACGATAGCTATGAATGAGAAAACCTAGCATCAAATGCAAATGTGTTTCATGAATGGAAGGTGGGCAAGACCAAATGGATCTACTTTTAGGCATTCTGGTGGAGTTTCGAGCTCAAGTGCTAGTGTTTCAATGGATCAGCAAAATGAAATCTTAACTCTCCTAAAGTAGCTTCAAATTCAGCAAGCAGACATTCTTAGGATAGTGGAACAATCTCAAAAGCAAATAAATGATTGTTTAGACTCCATTGAAATTCAGGATGTTGTTGCTCCAGATGCAATAGATTTTTATGTTGCTTTTCATTGTTTCCTAACCCCATTTCCCATTTAATACTTTTATTATGACTATGCATAATTTTTTTTAACTCTGATGGATTTTATGTATAAATTGCTTATATTTTTTATTATGAATATTTGAAAATTATCTGAATGTTTGGTTGTTTCTCTATAGATTTATTCTCTTTTTGATATGCCGAAAGGGGGAGAAATATAATTTGGGAATTATATGAGATTGTATGAGATTGCATGTTTTTTGAAATATGTTGATATTTTGAGGGGGAGTTTATTCTTAGGGGGAGCCATGCTATGCCTTGATTCTTCTCATGATGAATTTCACTAAAGACTATAAATGTAAGTTTGTATATTTGTTAACCCCAAAATTGTTTGTTATTATCAAAAAGGAGGAGATTGTTATCATTAGGCCTTAATTTTTTAAATTGATCAAATTGATATTTTGATAACAACAAACCATTTTGGTTAACTCTAATTGATTATTTTCAATGTTTTAATTAAAGATGGCCATGAACTTCAAGTTGAAGATTTAGTTTAAGCCTTTTTCTTGTTACATTATTTAAAGGATTAGGATTGTTGGAATTAGCTCAAACTTGAAAATGGTTTTTGGAAGTTATGCCTTTTGGTTTTCTAAACAAATCTTTTGGAAAAATTATACCAAAAACATTCTAACTTAGTACTAAATATTTTGCCATTTTTATTTGGCTAGAAGTTGAGTTTTTGGAGTGTTTTAATTAGGTATAAAATTGTTAAAGCCATTAAAAGTCCTAAAAAACTTAAAATTTTTCTTCTTCAGGACTCACGATTCAAATTGAGCTAATTTACATTGTTTTCATGATCATGCTTGTGGAAACAAGGCAAGCTTTTATGCCTTGCAATTCAAATTGAGTTTTAAACTATTTTTGTGCAATTTGAACTGATCCCTATTTTCAATTTTGATCATAAGTTGAATTGCATTCAATTCTAGTCTTCTTGAACGTTTGCAACTTTAGGCTAATAGAATTAAAATTTGAACTACATTTTCTCGAGTTGAATCAAAGCTTTTACATTTGAACTCCATGATTTTGATCTTGAGTCTACTCAATTTTCAAATTTCAAACCTACGATCATGCTGGCGATCAAGATCATAGGAGCAAAATTGCACATAATGGTTAGTTTTTTAAAATGTGATGTCATTTACTATAAATACTCATTTCATACATTTTCACAGTGCAAAAACACATCTACTAAAAAGAAAACTCTTTCATATACATCTATTCTTCAAATATTTTCATCCTTACATTGATTTGAGGTAAATTTGAGTGATCCTAATCCTATTGTTCTTCATCTCTATATTTTTGAACTACTTTGTTCTTGCCAAATTTCCTCGTAATCAAATATTAAATACTTATGGGTTTCTTGAGGGTAGCCTAACCTAGGATAATAGAGTGGATAAGCTCTCTATTTCTTTTCTTTAAGTAAAGATCTCAAAGTAATTAACAATTGTGGTTAAGCAATTGGTGTATTGAGGCTTCTTCAAGTGCCTATTCAAACTTAGAGGTTTGATTAGTGGATTTGAGCTTGGATTGAAACTTGGAAGTGGATGTACACCCTGAAATCATTTTTCAAGAGGGAACCACTATAAATGAGCATTTGAATCTCTCTTCCCTTACTCTTTTACTTTTAGCACTTTACTTAGCTTTGATTTATAATTATTCACAATCATGTTGAACTGTTGATATTGTTGTGGCTATTGTTTTAGATATTATATTTGTGGACAATCGTTTCTTGTTTCCAAGAGAACTCATAGTTTTTACTAAGTTTTCAAGGGGATTAAACAAAATGTCTTTTGAAATTGAAAAATCCTAAAGCCAATTCAGCCCTTCTTGGTGGAATCCATAGTTACAACCTTATCCTTAAGGTGTTTTTCAAAAGGATATGTCACCCTTTTTACAAATCTGAAGGGATTTCTCACCCTTTATCACTCACAAGAAGATTTAGATAATGCATAACTCACAAAAGCTTTCTCAATGAGTAGATAAGACAAATAAAACATCTATAATAGAAGAATTTCACAATGAAAAACTCAAATCTTGATTTTGATGAAAGAAAGAGTAATAAATGATAAATGATGAAACTCAAGCTTTCTGTATGTTATGTTTGATGATTCTTAACTTCTATAAGAAACTCATAAAGTTTTATAGTCGTTTGGGATACTTTTGGATGAAAACTAGCTGTTATTTTTTATATTAACCTAGATGATTCAAATCACGAATACCTGATACCAAGTCCATTTTCATGATTTGAATTGCCCTGTTCCCTTGTAAAATGTGATTAATTCAAATTACTCCCAGAAGACGGGATTTCAAACTCAACTTGAAAAGATTATAACTTCTTCATTTTAAGCTCATTTTAAGCGAACAATGTATCTTTAGAAAGATATTTGAGTCTACTTTTGAATGAAACTTGTGATGCTTATATCATAATTATTTTTTGACATATTTTAAAAATAATGAGTAAAGGTCTGAAAGACATGATTTTGAAAAACTAATTTTTAGGCTCAAATTGAAAAAGCTATAACTTTTTCATATCTTGATCATTTTAAGTAAATAACCTATCCATGGAAAGCTATTTGAGTTCATTTTCATATGAAATAAATTACACAATTAAATCATAATTATTTTGTGAGATATGATCAAAAGAGTGACCAAAGGTCAAAAATAAAAAGATAAAAACTCATATCTCACTTGTTTTTTAAGTGTTACCAAGGTTATCTTGTGAAAACATTATTGTGAGCTATTTTTTCAAAACATTTTGAGCAAGTGAGATTTTGAAAACATGTTTGAGCTCTCTATCATGAAATAAATTCTATTTTACAAGAAAGTCTAAGCCTAAAAGGAAAAACTGTACCAAATGAAATCCTTAGACTTTTCTTGATACTTTCAAGCTTCAAAAGCTTCAATCTTCTAATTCTTCAATACTTGGAACATCTCTTCTTTCTTGACTTTCTTTTTGAGTTAAGCATGACAAGATTATCCATTGTTTTACTCTAATGCTCACTCTTCTTCCTTTTGGACAATCCTATAAAATATGTGTATACTAATTTGAAAACCATATAATTAATCCAAGATAATTAATCATAATACATGATTCAGATATATAACTAAAACAATTTAGCACAAGAACATGCATTATCCATATCACATATTTTTTAACATAGCATAGTATGTCTATAAATACTTGTATAAAAGATAACACTTTAGCACATTATGACATATTATGTTATTATAGAACTTGTTGTGGGTAAAAATTGATCCTGCAAAGCAGGACCAGGGGCCTAGCAGAAAATAGAAGATGCCCAACCTATTGAGGATGGGAGCGTGAGATCCCAACTTGAACGATCAGCAAATCACTCCACTAAGCCTCAACTCGTATGAGGATCGAGTTCGCTTTACCGGCCTCGAGCTCGTCCTCGCCAAACGAAGGATAGCAATGAGCTCAAGGACATAACCTCATGAAGGAGAGGTGTCGCACAGGCAAGAAGCTTAGCGAGATGCCCAATGAGATGGAATTTCAGATAGGCTCACATTTAGCCTTAAACTTAACAGACAAGAGGGGCCTACCCTATAGAAAATAACCTATAGAAGCTGAATTGCAGGTGATTACACTGTCTTGTACATTTAATACTTGATGTAACAGAATTACAACTTATAATCATTACATGTAACCTCTCTTCCTCTATAAGAGGAGGAGGAGAACTCTTGTAGAACAAGCAGAAGCAAGAGTAGCTGACACCTTGTAAAATTTTTCAAAGATCAATACAAAGCTACCGTGGACGTAGGGTTTAGTGTCACTCAGATTTAGTCAAATCATGTTAAAACACTATACTCCATTGTTTCTCTTCCTCTCCATCTTCTTCATCCTCTTCCTTTCTTCATATTTCACAAACTAGAAAGTAACTTAGGGTTCAAGAACCATACTCGTTAGCTGGAATACGATAGAATCAGATTTCATCATCAATATTTTGGCGCTAGAAGGAGGGTCCATCTGCTCTCTGAACTACTTTTTCTAACTAGTTACAATGGTAAGAGGAAGAGTCACCTAGAGTTCAACTACCCCAGTCGTTCAACCAGCGAACATTTCTGTTGTTGGAGCTTATTATCATCCCACTGCTACACTCAGAACTAAAAAGGCACAAACGCCTGGCCAACCCCTGCCAGTGCTCGAGAACATGGTAAGAGAGCTAGCTGAAACTATGAAAGTGCTGGCACAAGTGCAAACCTAGGGTGCGCAGAGGCAAGAGGAGATCATGGCACAA
The DNA here is from genome assembly GCA_026873985.1 of Saraca asoca. Taxonomy (NCBI): domain Eukaryota; kingdom Viridiplantae; phylum Streptophyta; class Magnoliopsida; order Fabales; family Fabaceae; genus Saraca; species Saraca asoca. Next base: position 905 of record JANHAO010008062.1, on the reverse strand, counting down.
CTTCAGCAACTACATAGAGAAGTTTAGAAGGAAACTCATAGAGATCTTGATAATCAGGAACCTGAGGGCTCGCAATGAGTGGAAAGCTCTAGCCCATAACTTGAAATGCAAGGCCTGCTAATGGAGGAAGTCCTCCAAAGGCTGAAATAGCTAGAAGAGTGCCCCCAGCCTTAAAACAATCAACCTCATCCTGAGGAAAGCTTTCCGTTCTCTGTGGAGATCAAGATGCAGCCCCTTCCACAGAAACTTAAGGTGCCTATGATCCCATTGTACAATGAAAACAATGACTAGTACGACCATCTAGATGCGTTCAATGTCTAGATGGATCTCCAAACAATTAACCCTTTAGTCAAATGTTGTGTCTTCCAGGCCATATTAGGAGGTTTACCTCAGGCATGGTATAAGAGCCTCCCAGCTCACAGTGTCAATAACTAGGAAGAATGCTCAAGGAAATTTGTCAATCAATATCGGGCACTGAAGACGTAACTCGTGCCTCTTTATCATCTTGCAATGATCTTTTAGCACAAAGGTAAGTCACTGAAAGACTATATTGCTAGGTTCAGGCATAAGGCCAACTCCATAGAGAATCCCTCAGAGGAAAGCATCCTAACAGCAATCTCGATGGGACTCCACAAAGATAGGAAGTTGTACAAAAACCTTTACAAGTTACCGGCTCGAGATCTCATTGAATTCTACGAGTGAGCCGCCAAATAAATAAGATGGGAAGAAACCTTTGAAGGGTTTGCTTAGCCAAGACAAGAGAGAAGAGGGCAAAAATTTCAAAAAATTTTCCTCTTTTTGGTTGAACAAACCTCCCAAAGATCCATTGGTGTGAGGTCTCAAAATAACCTAGATCAAATCTAGAGTAAAAGGAAGAGCTTACTAACCTTTAGTCTAGCTCAAGC
>JANHAO010008061.1:0-19675 GCA_026873985.1 Saraca asoca | reverse complement strand
TATTATTATTATTATTATTATTATTATTATTATTATTATTATTGTTGTTGTTGTTGTTGTTGTTGTTGTTGTTGTTGTTGTTATTATTGTTGTTGTTATTGTTATGTATTTTATTTTACCTGCATTATTACTTTGTGAAAAAATTGAAATGTGATATAAGAAGATTAAATAACTTGATGATCAAGGATGGTGGTTTAAGGCCATAGGAACTCTGATTCAAAATAATATGCTATGAAAAATGCATTGTGATACCATTCAGGGGTGAGTCTCTGAAACTTAATGACTTGTTATGAAATTTAGTATGAGAGATAATTAATTGGTTATAATGTTGATGTATATATATGTGTTGTTTTTTATTTGATAATTCATAAGTTTAGTAGAATTATCTCACTAAGCTCCAGACTGACTCTTCTGTAGACTTTTTTTTCTTTCAAATCCTCAAAATAACACTATTAATCCACTATAAAAAAAAACAAGCATGAATAGTGATCTAATAGAGATCACATCTAACACATTCTCCACCACTATGTCAAGTTTGCTAGGCATATACCAGATTAGAATCCATTAAATTATCATCATGAATCTTGTAAGTTAGATGATGATTAAGTTGATTTTGAAAACTTGTAGCACCAACTGAACAAATGTTCAAGTGGGCATGCACCTATTAGGTGATGCCTATGTATATTGTGAAGTATGTTTACATCTTATCACATTTTCCTTTCCTCTTCTCTCCCATGAGTTATGATTCTTCAATTACCTAAATGCATTTAAGTAAACATGATTAGAAACTACTGAAACAAATGTGAACAGAATTAAATAATAGAAAAGGTTAGGGCTGGTTATTATTAATTAGAAATTGATATTCATGTCAATCATAGCCAAGAATTGGGGTCATGACATGTTTGGTATCAAAGTAATGGTTCAGGTTAACCCTATAAATATAGGCTTACATATAGAGTTGGTTAGAGTCATATAGTGGTGGTGGTGGTGGTGGTTTCATCAAGTGTTAATAGGAATAGTACCAGTACCATGTGTGCACCTAGGAGCGTGTATTGTTGATACCATTCTTGTTGACTAGGTGAAATTGTATTTGTGTTAATAAAATTGAAATGGAATCTTTGTGTGTCTTGAGAATCTAATTGATTTTGTAATGTAGATTATGGTGAGTGTTAGCCTTGCTAATCATGTCTTCTTTAGTTTTGATGTTGAAAAATAATTTAATTAATGTCACTATTTAACAATATACTTTTAGTGTTTGTTTATTTTGTAGATCAAAAATTAATCAAGTGACATTGAAGATATCAAAAGATCAACTATAGCCTTAGAATTTTATTAATCTTATTAGGATCTTTTGTAAGTGTTTTCTTCACTCAATTTAATCCAAATTATTTTCTTAAACAATTAAATTGAGGTAGAAATAAATCAAGTGAAATGAGGTAAAATAAAATATTTTTCAAACAATGTTTTTAATTGATTTTTCACAAGTATAAGTTTTATAAAAACTAATTTTTACTATGTAAATCAATTTATGAATCATTCATGTTAAAACTTTCTGAAAATGTACTTGAATGGATACAAGAATCGATTCATGAAGAAATGTTTTGAAAAGTGTTTTTATCGAAGGTTAGGAATTTGACCTGAATCGATTAGGTAATCGATTTGATATGATTTGGTAATTGATTCACAACTTTTCATAACTCTTTACAATATAGAGTGAATCAATTCAAGAATCAATTCGGTGATGAAATTCTTCATGAGTTCTTGATGATACTCATAGGCGAACCGATTCATTAGTTAGTAATCACCACGAATCGATTCAAAGTTCAAAATTCAATTATTTTTGAAAGGTTGATTACAACACTATAAATACCCTCACCCCTCATTTCAATATAACAAATTTCACAATTTTCATATTCTCTCAAGTGCAAAAAACACAAAGCAAAAGAACTAAACTAGATTTGTATCTACCTCATTATCTTTGATCAATTAAAAGGATCTTAGATCAAAATCAGTGAAGATAACACCTTAGATAATTGAGATCTTCATCTCAATTCTGGTATTGTATGCCTTTTTTCTGTCTTTTCTTAATTTCATGATTTCTAGGTTGATAGAAGTCAGAGATACAAAGGAAGAGGTTGATCTTCCCTTTGCATCTTCAATAGTTGTAAGGTTGATTACAATTAGGTGAAGTTGTAAGGTTAATTGTCCCTATGGGTTAGCAAGAAGCCTAGCTGAATTTCTTATGTGAGAATTGGTTATTTAGGAGCCTAGTTTGAATGTTGTTGAAGCTAATAAAAGTGGTGATCCAGTTGAGGATTATCCAGTGGATGTAGACTTTAACTGTGATTTCAATTAAAGTTGAACTACTCTAAAATATGGTGTTCTTGTCTTTACCTTGCTGCACAATCTATCATTCTGTTGCACCTATATTTCTGATGTTTTAATTTTTTGTTACTACATTCTATATTTCTAATTAATTCATTTGATTTGTTAACTTGTAAAACAAGAATTCAATCTTAAGTTAAAAGAGTATAATTCTAAGGGCAAGATTAGTTTTAATCAATTTTTAGGGACCAATAGAGCTCTAGCTCTTGATACTCTTTTAATTCTAAAGAGATAATGGATTCTTGTTTTACACTATTGCCTAAATGTCCTCCCTTGTACAAGCCACTAGGTTTTAATGGAAATCACTACACCTATTGGAAATAAAAGAATAGGGTCTTTATTAAAGCTACAGACATAGATATGTGAGAAATTGTAGAAGGAGGGTATAAACCCCCTAAAACCTTGATAAATGGTGTAGTTAATCCTAAACCTAAGACATTGTGGACTAAGGAGGAAAGAAAAAGACACCTTCTTGCATTTAAGGTAAAATGGATCATCTCAAATTCACTCTCACCTAATAAGTATGAAAGAACCTCTAACTACACTACTACCAAATAGATTTGGACACTTTAGAAGTTACACATGTAGGCATAACTCAAGGCACCTAAAGTGCATGTTTTAGTGTCTCAATATGAAATGTTCAAAATGGAGGAAGGTGAATCTATCAAGGACCTTATCCAAAGACTCACTGCAATCACTAACCATTTGATGTTGCTTGGTAGACATTTTGACAATGCAGATTTGGCACAAAAGCTATTGAGATCTCTAATTGAAGAGCGGCAACCAAAAGTGACTACCATTAAGGAATCACTCAAGATGGGAATGTCAACAATTTAGGAGCTCTATGGTAATTTAGAGGAGCAAGACTTAGAGCTCAAGAGATACAAAAAGAATGAAGATGATAACAAAAAGGGAACCTTGGGACTCAAGGCCTCAAAGTCACTTGAATCTAATGATGAAGACTCCAATAGTGATTACGAGGTTGATCAAAAAGACCAATTGGCTGTCTTAAGTAAAAAAATTGGAAAAATTCCTAAGAAAAAAGAGGAATAAAGAAAATAAGAAAGCTATTCCTAAAAGGAGGAATCAAAACAAAAATGAGTAAGATACTTCCTCATATATTTCCATTTGTTTTGAATGTAAAAAACCTAGTTATTTTAAACCTAATTGTCCTATTTTCTTGAAGAGACAACTTAAAAATGAAAGAAAGAAAAGAAATACAATCTACAAGAAAAGAAATCTAGCTATCTTTAAAGATAAGCAAGCTAATTTTGAAGAGGAAGAGGAAGAAATTGAAAAGGAAACACTGTTGTGTAATGATGGAGACAATGAGGTATTTAGAAACCAATCAATCTTCTATTCTAAAGATGAGCTTGATTTTAGTGATTATTACTCTAGTGATAATGAAACTAACTCTACTAGTAATGATAAAGATGATGATTTGTATGAAGAATTATATGATGTTTTGAAAAAGGCCAAGAAACATTTGAAACAAGCTAAAGCTAAAAAAAAAAAAAAAGCACTACTTGAAAAAATTTAGCAAGTTGAGAAAGAGAAAAATGAATTGTATGACTTGGCTAAAAAAGTTTTAATTGAAAGCAAAGCTTGTGATCAATGTGAGATCTGTAGATCCAAAATAGACACATTGACCAAAGCCTTACATGGATTTACAAACAACAAAATAAGACTGAATGACATGTTGCAAAACCAAATTGCATTTCAAAATAAAAACAATTTAGGTTTTAGACAACAAAACAAGAGAAGAACCAATACCTTTAAGTCAAATAGAAAATTCTATTACATGACTATTTTTACTACTATCATAAAGGACATCATATTAGGGATTGTCCTTATAGAAATGGTTCTTACATGTTGAAACCAAATGAGAAGTTAGTTTGGCTACCTAAAGTATTTACTGCAATAAAAATTCTATTTTAATTGCTAACAATTCTAGACATAAAATCAAGTGGGTACCAGCAATTTAACTATAAATTTTGTTCTTATAGGTTTATGGGAGATAAAGGAGCAATCTATGGTTCTTGGATAACAGCTATTTATGCCATATGATCGGGAACAAGGACATGTTTATTTCTTCACACCTATAATTGGAGGTAAAGTCATTTTTGGATATAATGCTAAAGGAAAAGTAAGAGGCATAAGTAAGGTTAGTAAGTTACCAAATTGCTTTATTGATGATGTGTTATTTGTTGAAGGCCTAAGGCATAACCTGTTGAGTATTAGTCAATTTTGTGACAAGGGAAATCAAGTAATTTTCATTTCAAACAAGTGCCTTGTCATAAATGACAATGATAAGAGACTTAACCTTGAAGGGAGTAGAATCAACAACCTTTATATGATAAGTTTGGATTCTGAATTAAGCTTTGAATGATTTTGTTTCATTAGTATTAATGAGAATTCATGGATTTGGCATAAGAGACTTGCACACACTAGCATGGATCTCATTGGAAAACTTTCTAAGAAGGATCTAGTGTTAGGATTGCCTAAACTAAACTATATCAAAGACAAAATTTGTGATGTATGCTAAAAAGAGAAACAAGTGAAATCCACTTTTAAGTCAAAAAAACATTATTTCAACTTCAAAACCCCTCGAATTACTTCACTTAGACTTGATTGGTCCATCTAGAATCAAAAGTTATAGAGGAAATCTCTACACTTTTGTGATTGTAGATGATTACTCAAGGTACACATGGACCAATTTTTATCACACAAAAACCATACATTTGAAGCTTTTAAAAGGCTAGCTAATGTTATTCAAAATCAAAAAGGGTGTCTAATTATGTTTGAGAAGTGATTATGGAGGAGAATTTCAAACTAGGATTTTACTAGTTTCTGTGAATTAAATGGTATTAGTCATTACTTTTCAACACCTAGAATTCCTTAACAAATGGAGTTATTGAGAGGAAAAATAGATGTTTACCAGAAATGGCTAGCACCCTCTTAAGTGAACGTTCACTTCCAAAATCCTTTTAGACTAAAGCAATAAACACTATATGCCATATCTTGAATAGAGCTCTAATAAGACCAATTTTAAACAAAACTCCCTATGAACTTTATTTTGGAAGGAAACCAAATGTGTCACACTTTCATGTTTTTAGATGCAAATGTTTTGCACATCACAATGGCAAAGATACATTAAACAAGTTTGATGCTAAATCTGATGAAGCCACATTCCATGGTTACTCTTTATCTAGTAAAGCCTTTCAGATCGTTAATAAAAGGACTTTAAAGATTGAAGAATCAATACAAATTATCTTTGATGAATCTCCTTTAAGTGTTGACAGATTTATTGAAGAGGATGATCAAGAAAATAAATTACTCTTTGATGCAAACACAAAGCGGCAAGAAAAAATATCAAAGACAACAAATTCATATCCAAGAGAAAAAGAAGATGACACTCAAATATTTGACAATTCAAACCCATGCACACCACAAAAATAGTGGAAGTTTATGCAAAGTTATCCGAGAGATCAAATCATTAGAGAAACTACACATAGCAACTTGAGAAACATTTGTAATCACTTAGAATTTGTATCACTAATAGAATCTAAAATGTAAAAGAAGCCTATTGGATAAGGGTTGGGTATTGGCAATGCATGAAAAGTTAAATCAATTCAAAAGAAATGAAGTTTGGTTTCTTATGCCAAAACCAAATGATAATACCATCATATGTACATGATGGGCTTTTAGGAACAAACTTGATGAAAATGGAGTGATTATAAGAAACAAAGCTTGTTTAGTTGCAAAAAGTTATAGTCAAGAGGAGGCATTGATTATGATGAAACCTTTGAATCGATTACTAAATTAACAGCCATAAGGATGTTATTAGCATATTCTTGTTCAAGAAATTTCAAATTTTTTCAAATGAATGTTAAAAGTTCATTTTTGAATGGTTGCATAATGGAGGAGGTGTATGTTCAACCCCCCTAGGTTTGAAGATCATCTCTATCTAAACCATGTCTACAAACTTCAAAAAGCTTTATATGGTCTTAAACAAGGTCCTAGAACTTGGTATGAAAGGTCAAGTAAATTTTTTATTAAAAAAGGCTTTAGAAGAGGTAAGGTAGACACTACACTCTTCATCCAAGAAAAAGAAAAAGATGTTTTACTTCTACAGGTTTATATTGATGACATTATCTTTGATTTTACTAATGATTCCTTGTGTAGAGATTTCTCCACATTGATGCAAATTGAGTTTGAAATGTCAATGATGGGAAAATTGACCTTCTTTCTTAGGTTGCAAATTAAGCAATGTACCAATAGAACATTAATAAATCAATCCAAATACATTTTGGAGTTACTCAAAAGGTTCAAGTATGATAATTGTAAACCAATTGGCACTCCCATGAGTACATCTCTTAAACTTGATTCAAATCCAAATGGTAAAAGTGTTAATCCTACTTTATTTAGAGGAATGATAGAAAGTTTGCTATATTTGATAGTAAGTATGCTATACATAATGTTGAGTGTTTGTCTTTGTGCAATATATCAATCTTAACCAAAAGAATCACATCTTTCAATAATCAAAAGAATTTTTGGATATCTTGTAGGGATAAAGCACTTAGGATTATGGTATCCTAAATCTAACACTTGCAATCTTATAGGTTATTCAAATACAAATTATGCAAGTAGTATGATTGATAGAAAGAGCACTAGTAAAGCTTGCCAATTAATTGGCCACTCTCTAGTTTCTTAGTTTTGCAAAAAGCAAAATAGTGCTGCACTTTCAACTACTAAAATAGAATACATTGCGGCAGTGAGTTGTTGTACTCAAATTCTTTGGATGAAGCAACAACTTTTAGACTATGGTTTGAAATTTAACAAAATTCCTATAATGTATGACAACACTAGTGCTAGTAACTTAACTCAGAATCCTATCATGCATTCTAAAACAAAACACATTCAAATTAGACATCATTTTATTAGAGATCATGTTCAAAGAGGAGATATCTCTATTGAGTTTATACAAATTGAACTTCAATTAGCTAATATTTTTACAAAACCTTTGGATGAAAAGTTGTTTGTATTCATTTGAAAAGAATAGGGATGTTAGACCCCTTGGAAAATGACCTCAAATAGCCAATCTAAAATATGTTTGATTATTTTTGTATTTGATTATATTGTGCTTAATTGTTTTTGTATCATTGCAATCACTAACTTAGGCATCAGAGTTTCCACTAAGTTTGTTTTGTAGGCATACAAAATGAAATTTAAGGCATAAACTATGTCAAATTGATTATTGCATACTTGTTAAAATCCTTTGGAGCATATTGGTTCAAAATTGTTTGAAAACTGATTTCAAAACTTTATGAATCGATTCCCAAATTGATTCAAATTTTTCTAGATTTTCAAAAAAGTACTTAAATCGATTCCAAAATCAACTTGAAGCTCAAAATTTTGCAACATGAATCGATTCGTGAATCAATTTAGAAGAACTTTAAAACTTTTGAGAAGTTTTCAAATTTTTAAAACTGATTATCTACCTGAATGAATCGATTCACCCCTAATAGAATATATTCTATAATTGATTCAACCCTAGGAAAATTGATTCAACAATTGTTTCAAAATTTTTGAAAATTTTATTCATACATGAGTCGATTCAAGCATTAATATACACACAAATAATTCTTTTTATGCAATAAGCCTGAAATCAAAAAGAAGCATTTCCTTAGGGGGAGATTTATATCAAATTGTATTCTAAATTACTTGTACCCTCATTATATGATTTTAAATGAAGTACTATTTCTTTTTAATGTGCCAAAAGGGGGAGAAGTATGGAATTTTAGATAAGTAGAAGTATTAGATTTTAGATAAAAATTTATAAAGAAGTGTGGATTTTAAATAATGGAAAAATAACAATTAAAAGGGTAGTAAAGATATAAATAACAAACCCTAGATTGTATTCATTTATTTATGCTTATCTAAAATTATTTCTCATCATAAAAAATAAGGAGATTGTTAGCCTTACTAATTATGTCTTCTTGAGTTTTGATGTTGAAAAATAATTTTAATTAATGTCATGATCTAATAATATAATTTTAGTGTTTGTTTATTTTGTAGATCAAAGATTAATCAAGTGACATTGAAGATATCAAAAAATTAACTCTAGTCATAGAATTTTATTGATCTTATTAGGATCTTTTGAAGCATTTTCTTCACTCAATTTGATCCAATAATTATCTTAAAAATTAAATTGAGGTAGAAATAAATCAAGTGAAATAAGGTAAAATAAAATATTTTTCAAACAATGTTTTTAAATGATTTTTCACGAGTACAAGTTTTATAAAAACTAATTTTTACTTCATGAATCACTTCACAAATCAATTCATGTTGAAACTTTGTAAAAATTACTCAAATTGTGTTGACCGAAGTTTGGGTCCTCCTATTTATAGGGGGACGAGGTTACACACATTAATTACGAGCTATAGTTGTATCATATCAAATAAATGAGAAAAGAAAATGAAAAGACCATATTCCATCTGTAGGCTGTGAAGAAGGCTTTTTAGGCCGGCTTGTAGGCTTATTGTCATTACCGTGTCAAGCAAGATACTCTGATATCTCAAGCGAGAGCTGCAGGCTTTGGGGACGCTATGAGGGTCGTTGTAACAAGGAAGTGAGCACGAGTAAAGCGATCGACTATTGTGTCGAGTTGGTCATGTTGTCACTAGAATACTATTTTTCGGGCCATTCCTCGTAACGTCATTGTATCATGACGAACGAGGTAGAGCGCCTGGGATTATTTTGTTGTTCTCCAGAGCTTTTGGTCCAGGCGCAGGTACTGGCCTTCGTTTCCTCTGGGTTTGGTTCTTGTGAGGCTATTTTAGTATACAACATAAGCCCCCCAACTCTCGGTTTACTTTGTGAGTTGAGAGTTGCATATTTCTGAGGCTGGATTCATATCTTCAGCCAATGTCCTTTTTTGACCGAAGTGTCATGTCAGACATTTTTCCATTCTGCTTTAGGCCATAATTTCTCCTATTTGTCATTTTTGGCCGTTGGCGTGGCACTACTGCTCGTCTTAGGCTGTTGGATGAAGATTTGGCTAGATTTCTTCTAGATTCTTCAAAGGGCTGAGCGGGTCTATATATAACCTGAGGTATCCTTTCTTTTCCCTCAGGGAAATTTAATGGAGGAGATTGAAGAGCTTCTGGAGCTCCTTGGTGTCTTGGCTTCCAGTGAAGCTTTTTGAGACTTAGATGGCCTGTTGCATGGTGGTGGGAGACACGGATGGCCAGTTGCACGTGGCCTTGGCACAGAATTGGCCTGGCGGGGTTTTCACGGTGTCTTCTGGCCACCCCCTCTAATCATCGTTGGTAGCTCTACTACCTAGCCTGCTGGTTCTGGGGGACGCTCTAGTTCCGACCCAAACAGGTGCACCGACAGAGGAATAAGCAGGAGGGACTATGGGCTACTGCTTTGTCGCCAGGAGTGGGCTTAGAGACTGGCCTTTGTCCCTGTAGAACCTTCACCTCGCTTGCCGAGGTCTTTTTGTATGGTTTCTTCCTCTTTCGAATGTATGTAACAGATGCTTCATGCATTATTGTATGTAATTTCGTAATAATTAATGAGAACTTCTCTTTTAGCTGTACTTTATTTCCTGAATGCTCCAACCTATTGTGAGTGAGCCTCTCTTAAGAATTTTCAAGGGATATATCCATCTGAGAGCTATTTTATTCGCTCGAGAGCCACGTGAAGCTTGACCGCATGTAAGCTACGGGAGTTTTTTTGTACAAAAACTGAGTGCAATTCATGCACTCATCTTCAATAAGTTACATACCCATTCTCTCTCTACAACTTTCTTTCTCTCTCCTCAGGTAAACACTCATTCTTCCATCTTAATTTCTTATATTTTTATAGTTGATTCTTCTCTTCTTTCACTTCAAATTGACACCAAAATATTGCTGAATCATTGAGAAAATTTGAGTTATGAATTTTTGAAGTCCACAATCACTGTTCATAATACTGTTCAACCCATGAATCCATGAAATTTTCTACTATTTTTAGAGCTCAAATCTTATAGATTTAGCTTGTTTCTTTGCAATAAAACTATAATCCAATTATATTTGATTATTTGATGGAAGAAAAACCATGAAATGGCTAAGAAGCTAATATGCTATTCTTTTTTATTATGAAGAGTATTTAAGATTTTTACTTGGATCAATTGTGTTCTTGTTTTATCAACCTATATATAAGTAATTCTTACATATCTTGTGAATTATAGCTTGATTGCTACTTTTGATCTATTGAGTAATAGTGCAAGTTAAAGAAAATAGGTATTTATGATTTTGTGACTAAGTTGAGTTTGATTTTATTAATTGATATAATGGTTAAACTTTTGTTTGGACAATTGAGTTTTATGCATGTTTAAGCTTCTAAAACATGTTATGTTGAACTCCTATGAGGTTATATGAGATTGGAAGTCATTTCTACCATTTTTCTATTGTTTCCTTGCATTCCCAAATCGTGCGACCCAAATCACAATTTTTGTACTAAACCTATGATCAAGCTCACAACTACAGAACAATATCATAGCTTGGTGTCTTGAGGGTCGAATCAAAATTCTATTTGTTTTCTTATGATTTGAATCAAATCATCATAATCCTACTTCCTCTATTCTGATCATGATCCTGATTGTGTATAAATTTTAGACTTCCTGAAAATTTTCAAAATTTGATAAGCTAACTCACAAATTGAACTGTATTTTGTCAAGTGAAATCAAACCTTTTATAACTGATTCTCATGATTTTACTTAGAATTCAAGATCGATCATGCTCATAATTCTAATCACACCTCTAGAATTTATATTATATTCAACACAAAATTCACTTCTTTTCTAAGATATTTTTGATTCCCTTTGATCTAATCTAATATGAATCCTAACTAATTCAAGTATACCAACTAAGAAACCACAAATGGGTAACTCATAAGCTAATTTCCATAAATCTAATAATTGTTTATACAATGATATTATTGTAACAAACCTAGTAGCTAATAAGGTAAAAAGACAAGGTATGTATAGATGTAATTGTGAATGAAATTGAATGTTGTGATACTATTATTGTGATCAATGACCTTGGCTAAAGTTTGACAATTCCCATGAGACATGACATGGTATATGATACCTTGGATGATGATAATGACATGAGATATATGATGAAGCTATTCAATGCTTGAAAGTTCTTATGAAATTTGAGATGTGCATGATAGGATGTGATGGGGAAAATGAACTAGATCCTGGATCTACGTGTTTTGATATGATGAGTGTGATAAAGCTAGGTCAGATGGATAAGGCTGGGATTGTATGAGATAAGGCTGGACCAGAGTAACAAGGAGATTTATGATTATTATTATGTATTTTGTTTTACCTACATTATTTCTTTGTAAAAATTGAAATGTAATATAATAAGATTGAACAACATGATGAATAAGGATGGCAATTTATGGCCCTAATGATATGATACCATTTAGAGGTGAGTCCCCAAAACTCAATAACTTGCTTATGAAACTTAGTATGAGAAATGATTGACTGGTTCTGATGTTGATGTACATATATGTGTTCTTTTTAGTATGATAATTCATATGTTTAGTATATATTATCTTATTGAGTCCTAGACTCACTCATTTGTTGAAATTTTTCAGATCCTCAAGACAACACCATTAATCTACCATCAGAAAAGTAAGCATGAATAGTAATCTAATGGAAATCACATCTGACACATTTTCTACCACTGTGTTGAGTCTACTTGGTGTATACCATATTAGAATCCACTAGATTATCATCTTGAATCTAGACAGGTGTGAAGCACTACACAAGGTTGAGATCATCCCAATGGAACCTCCAAATGTTCTCTTGATGATGGCCCTTGGATGTTTTGATTCCATAGAAATTTACCATCCATCCACCTATTTTTCCAACTATTTTGAAAATTGATGAATAGTAGGGCTACAGGGCTTAGTTAGAGCAACCTACATTTTGGTTTATATGTTAAGTCATAGGTTGACCTAACTTTTTGGATGGTTTATCCTTGTGAGGACCCTGGGTTGTATAGGGATGACTTGTAGATTAGGTGATTGTTAAGTCAATTTTGAAAACTTGTGGCACTAATTAGAGAAAGATTCAAATGGGCATGCACCTCTTAGGTGATGCCTATTTATATCATGAAGTATGTTTACAACTTATCAGGTTTTCCTTTCCTCTTCTATCCCATGAGTTATGATTGTTTAATTACCTAAATCCATTTACGTAAACATGATTAAAAAGTGTTGAAACAAGTGTGAGCAAAATTAAATAAAAAAAATAGATTAAGGTTAGTAATTGTCAATTGGAAATTGATATTCACACCGATCATGGCCAAGAATTTGGGTCATGATAGATAAGAATCCTCTTTGTAATACATTAACACCACTCCTTTCTCTCTTGGTTGTGATAAGCATCCTCTTTGTAAAACATTTGATTGAACTGGCATCATTACATTACCTTTTATGACATTAAGTAACTATTTGGCTATTTATGGTGCCAAGGGGTCTACTTGGGACTTTTATAATATTGAGGGTTCTACTTGGATTTTTAAAGTACTGAGAGATTTGCTCAGGTTTTTAAGATACCAAAGAATCTGCTTGAATTTTTTAAGTTACCAATGAATCTACTCTAGTTTTTATGATATTGAGGGATCTACTAGGGTTTTCATGATACTAAGGGATTGTTCAGGTTTTTGTCATTTTTTGTAACAAATGTTTCTTCTTTTCTATTGCTTTTGTCTCAAATTTATTTACACTATTCAATAGCTACTAACTTTCATACTTGCATATGATATGCCTTGAGATGTGTTGTATTCCAAGCACTTGATATCGATTTTCCTTCAATCATCTCTAGACGATATGCACCATTCTCTATAAGTTTTCTTTCACTCAGAATTAACCCTTCCAAGGTGCCACCAACTTTCCTTCTTGTATGCTCTAAGGCCCACCCACTCAGTGAAAAACTAAGGCACCTTTTGGAAACTCTTTCTTTTTTACCTTATTGAAAACCTTAACTACATTTCCTTTATATCACTCATTACTAAGATGAGCCATTTCCTTGGTTTTGAACAACATGTCTAGTTCTTCTCATCTTCTATCTTCTTTTGACTCTTTATCATAATATTCTTTTCAGTTAGTGTCTTGGCCTAGATCAATCAGGAGCATCATTTCACACCTGTGGGTAAGCATAAAAGGAGTTTCTTTTGAGATAGAATATGGGGTAGTTCTATAAGATCATAGAATGCTAAGATGATCCTCTACCTATCTTTCTTTCGCTTCATTAAGCCTTTTTTCTTAATCCATTGAGGATGATTCTATTTATTAGCTTTGTCTGTCTATTAGCTTGAGGGTTCTCAACATATGTGAACTTTTGTTTAATTCCCAATCTTCATCATTTAAGAATGAGTGAGATGTCCATCAACATTCATTGGCTTACAATTATCAATTATACCTTTGGCAAAAATTTCTAAAGTTTTCGCTAGTAAACCACTTGTCATTATCTGATACGCTCGTTGCAAAAAAATTGTACTTGTAGAAGTTTTGTTAGTCTATTGCACCTATTATATATAATAATGATTATAAATTTTTATTCATAGATGATAAATTTCTAAACAAATTTTTGCTTGTTATTTGAGGTTATGGTTATCTAGGGTTCTGCCTCAATCCATTTTGTGAAATGATCAACTGTTGCTATCACATACTTTAATTTCCTAGGAGCGACATGGAATGGTCCTAGCAAGTCAACTTCCCATTGTTCAAATGGCCAAGGAGATATTATAGGCATGAGGTTGGTGGCTGGTTGCCTCTATACGTTCTTAAACCTCTAAAATTTTTCATATCTTTAGGCCCTCAAACACTTTTTTTTTCATTTGAGGCTAATAATAATACCTCAATCATAAGCTTTAGTGCAATTGTCATTCTTGGTAGATCGCTTCTGCATATTCATTCATGTATTTCCCTCAAAACATATTTCGCTTCATCCAGTGAAAGTCACCTAAGTGACAACAACCTTTTAACACAATTGTCCATTTTCCAAGAAGTATGTTGAGCATCACACTACCTTTTTAGCCTCTTTTTTTGTTACTTGGTTAGTACCCATCTTTCATAAAAGAAATTATCAACATCATCCAAGATTCACCTTACCCAATGCTTATTAACTCTTCAATGTAAGGGTTTTGGAGGAGTATTACTATACAGTTATTTATCATAGCCTTGGTGCTTGCTAGTTTTACAAGTGAGTCCAATCAATAATTTTCAATTGGGGAATTCTTGTTAACTCATACTTGAACTCTCTGAGGAGATATCTTGCCATCTAGATACACTGAGCTAGTACTGGTTCCCTAACTTCATATTCTCCCTTGACTTGGGTAATCACTAGCTGAGAGTTGCTCATCATGCTTAGTGTTTTTGCAAATTTTAGATATGCTATTAATGCTTCATATTCTACTTGCTTATTAGTTGTTTTGAAGTCAAACTTTAATGAGTACTCCAATACTAAATCTCCAAGACTTTCTAAGACCACTCCCACTCCACTTCTTTTGTTTTTCAATGGCCCATTGATATAAAGGATCCACTTTGGTCAATTTTGCTATACTTATTTTGTCCTAGTCATTTCTATAGAGAAGTTTGTTAATATTTATGCCTTCAATACCCATTAAGCTTCATAGAAGAGTCCATATTCAAAAAGCTCAATTACCTAGGCTATAAGTCAATTGACAAGGTCCAATTTATGGAGCACCTTTCTAAAGGGAGCATCTCTTCAAACAAAAACTTGGTGGTTCAAGAAATAGGGTTTCAGCTTCCTTAAAGCTAACAACGGTGCAAAGGCTAGCTTTTCTATCCTTTGATATCTAAGTTCTGCTCCATGGAGTATTTGCCTTATGAAATAAATAAATTTATTCTCTCCATTATCCTCTCAAATGAGTATTGAACTGACTGCCCCTTCCCTTATTGCTAAGTATAGATACAAAGTTTCCCTAGGCTTTCATCAGGAGAGTATGGGTGGAATGACCAAGTATTCCTTTAGTTCTTTGAAAGCTTTTTCGTAATCATAAGTTTAGACAAAGTTTACCATTTTTAAAGTAAATTAAAAAATAAGCATATTTGTCAGTTAACCTAGACATGAAGCATGTTAAGGCAATGATCCTTCCATTCAATGTCTAAACCTCTTTTATGCTTATGGACTCTTCATATTGATGATGGCTTGGCATGTACCTATATTGGCTTCAACTTTTCACTCAATTAGCAAGTAACTTTCATTCTTTTACACCAAAGCACATTTCTTTGGATTTAGCCTCATCTAACTCTTCTTCAAAACACTAAACTTTCCTCTAGATCTACTAAATATTGACTCATGCTTTTTAATTTGATCAACATGTCATCCATATATGCTTTCAAATTCTATCCTATTTAGTTTGGAAAGACTTTATTCATCATCTTTTGATAAGTTGCTCCCACATTTTTTAGGCCAAACAACATCACCCTGTAAAAATATAACCCTTAGTCCATTATGATGCTATCTAATATTTATTATCAAAGTGCATTCTCATTTGATTTTATCTTGAAAATGCATCTTCAAAACTTAGGACTTTGAAGACAAAGGCATTATCCACTAGTCGATGGATGTTAGGTAGCAGGTAGGAGTCTTTTAGGCATGCCTTCTTGAGATTACTGAAATCAGCACATATTTTCCATCTCTCATTGGCCTTTAGGACCAAAACTATGCTTACCAGCCATATTGTATAAGGGAATTTTTGAATGAAGTTAGCTTTTAATAATTTTTCCACCTCCACTTTTATGACTTGTTTTGGCTCAATGCTACGATTCTTTTTTGTCTACTAATCATGTTTTACATTGAGGTCTTCCAATAGCTTATGGCACATAATATTGGATCAATGCTTGGCATATCTATTGGTACCCAAGCTAAGATCTCTACATACTTTTTAAACAAATCAGTCAATCGCACCTTAACTTCCGCAGATAAGTTTGCCATAATCCTTATCGCTGTACTGCCATCTTTTGCAAAAATGTAGACTTCCTTTAAGTCAAACCCAAGCTCCATTCAATACGTATTGTCATCTTTTATGTCAAATAGATTTGAGACCACTTTTTGACATTCACTGCTGGGTAGATTTATGACTATTTACATTGTTTCATTTATGCTCTCCCCACTTTTACACTTTGCCAAGCTTTCCATATAGCACTTTTAAGCCACTTGCTAATCATCTTAAAGTTCCCCTATACCTCATAGAGTAGGAAACTTCATCAACAAATGGGAGTTAAGACAATCATACCTACTTGTTTCAATAATGGTCAACCTAAGATTGCATTATCATGTTGTTTGGCATGGCCATGACTAGGAAGTTCAAACTCATGCCTTTGTCAATGGTCTAGTACCCAGAGTTATCCTTAGAGTGACTATTCCTTTAACCTACTCATGTCCTCTTATAAAACCAATAAAAACATCTCTAAAAGGGTTGTATAAATCATTCGAGATATTAAGGGCATCACAACATGTAAATAAAGGATAGCTGTAAAACTTCTCTAGTAGACAAGTATACATCTAATAAAGATATTGTGGATCAAGGTAGAGATCACCATGGGATCATCATGGTCTTGATCAATATTACCAAAATACTTTTTTGTAAAATAGATGGACTCATAATGCTTTACCCTTTCTACCCCCTCACGACCATTACCGATCGAAGGTGCTTTTTTTAGCATTGTTGGAGGTTCCATCACCTATCAAATCTCCCACAATCATCTCGACCACTCCCAAGACTGGAGGTTCTTCCTCTACCCATTTATTATTTCATCATCCTACTCTTAGCAAATGGTCATACTCCCTTCTACCATCCCTTTTCTGATCGTTATGCACGTTTTGGTATTTTTTATACCTAGAGAGATGACCCTATTAGATTAGCACTAATATTCCATCCTTCAAAACGGCACACTCATTGGAATTATGGTCATAATTGTGATAAAATTTGTAATACATGGACGTATCAAATGGAGAAAATTTTCTCCACTTTTGAGGCAGAAACTTTATCAATTCTACTACTTAAACATCTTGGATGATATGACTAATTAGTGTGTTCAACAACTAATAATTATTATACTCACCCTGTGGTGGCAATCATTCATACTCACACCCTTTGTCCCTTAACAGAGCATTTTTTGTCTAACTCTACTTAACCTACCATCAAGCAAGCTCAAACTCCACTATGTTGAAGTATTTCTCTAATCGAGCTAACAACTTAGACAAAGACAAGGCAGACTGCTTGGCTAAAGATAGAGAAAAGTGGTCTAAGGATGGTCCTGAACTAATTTGATGCCCTATCACTCTCTCATTAAGGTCTTCGATTTTTAAGGCCAAAGTATTGAATAAAGAAAGGTACTATTTCAAGGTTTTGCACCATCCCTACTAAAAATTGATTAAGTTGACTGATGTTTTCTTAGGTGCTTGATTGGTGCCAACATGGGTCAAAAAAGCCAAGGTGAAATTCCAAAAATTGTTGACCAATTAATAAGGAAGGGTCATAAACCATCGCAATCTTGTTTTCTTCAATGTCATCAAAAGGCATGGCACATAACAGAATTTAAAGCTCCAGATAGCAATATGGATGCCTGGAAAGCTTATAAGTGTTCCTAAGGGTCCATCGTTCCATCATAGGGTTCGATATAGGTTGGTAGCTTGAAATGGATAGGTAATAAGACATCTATTATGGCCGGTGTGAATGGGTGGTTGTCCTCATAGCAAGAGGAAGGTGGATAAGGTGGATAAGAGCATTAGGTTTGGCTTTAATTAAAGTCAATAGTAAGATTTTTCTTCATAAATGTGGTTGATAGGATTCTGCTAAGTATGGATTGCCTCATGCTGATTTGGCGAAACTAGATTGATAGGCTGAGGATTTTGCATTTGGGGATTTTATGTCTAGGGGTTTTATAGGATTATGAATGATTAAGTTATAGGTTTGGTTTTCGTAAGCTAGGTTTTTGAACTATTGATGGAATTGCCACCCTAAAGAGAGGTTGTAAGGTAGGATGATTGGCTAGCCTAGTAGGTTTAGGTATTGGGCAGTTGGGATAAGTCTTGGAAACTAGGTATATTCATTGAGGATGGGGTTTGCTTGGAGCTAATGAAGATGCTCTACTCAATGAGGTGGTAAAAGGATAATTGGTTATACTTGTGTATGATAGAGAGCATCAAATTCAGCTTGCAATTGTTGCACCTACTCAACTAGAGTATTGCATTCCAGTTCAATGATTATTCTTTAACTTCTTCCACCATTTGAAAGTTGCAATGCCCTTCTCTCGCTTTCTCACATTGGTTATCTACAAAGGATGGGATATAAGCGAAGCGAGATTATTGAGACATTGGTGTTACTATAAATGCCCCAGGGATAATAAGTTGTAATGGCATAGAAACTACATATCTTAGCATATTTAATAAACATGATGTTTTGGTCTTTTTATCCATTTAGTTTTAATATATATATATATATATGTGTGTGTGTGTGTGTGTGTTTTGATATATGTAAGTTATATTGGATGAAATCCTTGAAGATGATAGTGTATAAATTAATTACAATTAATGGATGCTGAACCCAATCAAAATTATAAGATGTATAAGTGATTTACCCTACTACTTATGGCATAAAGTAACATCAGGTCGAGCCCTTGGATCATTCCAATCATAACAATCAAATCAAGAGATAAAAATGGAGGGGGTTGGCAGCAGCTATTCTAATAGCAAACAACAAGGTAGAACTGTAAATAAGAGCAAACAAATAACCAATCCAAGGAAATCAACTAAACTTAAGATTAATCTATCCTTGATCACTAAATATTCATTCAATTGTTAATCCTATTTCAAGCCTTAAATCATAGCAAGAAACCTTGAAATGATTAATGAATCCTTTACTAGATAAGCACCTAACATTTAGTTGATTAAGGTTAAATAAACTAAGCATCCAATTAAGCCAAAACCATCCTAACAAATCAAGATTCAACCAAGTAAACAACCCATTAAAAGCTTGATGCATTGCTTAGTTTTTACCATCCTCTTCTATAAGTGATCATTAAGCAATAATCATATTAACATCCAAATGAAATGAAACCATTCAATTCAGAATTTTTAGCAAAACAAAGAGGAAAGGAGAAGAAATAACTAACAATTGGGTTGCAAAGTGAAAGAGCAAGATCTCAACATTAATCATCAAGTTGTCAATCCCTTGGATTGATTACAAAGTGT
>JANHAO010008060.1:0-19614 GCA_026873985.1 Saraca asoca | reverse complement strand
CAACAGCATATAACAATTGAACTTGCATCATTCAAGCTATGTCCAATAACCTCAATCTTTCTAGACTTGAAGTTATTTCTATATCCCATCATTAATGGCCAGTCAACAATGAGAATTTGTAATTAGCACACTTGAATGAAAAGGGAAATAATTACTCAGCATTACACAATAACAGTCTAAGAGTTCATTACAATATTAAAGTTTATCATCAATCCCAACTAAAACAAATTTAGCTCATGTTCAAATCTAGAAATACTCTTAAATACAAAGCATTCATTGTTCACCAAAATCAGAAATAACAAGAGAAAAGGTAGAAAAGGAAAGGAAGAATGGCAAATCTGAATTTCTGTGCCCTCCTCTGCTTCTTCTACTCTCTGCAGAATTTTCTTGCTATTTCTAGTTTCTGGCTACCATCCTCATGTCCTCTTAACTTCCTCTAGGTTTTTCAGCACCTAAAAATGGTAGAATTAATTATTGCTCATGTGTTCTCTGCTAGTCCAGGGTTTAGAGCATCCAAAATGGGTTGAATGTCTACAAAATTCCTCTACTGACGTGTTCCCTTGCTGCCTCCATTAGGGGTACATTTTTTGGCACCAAAAATAGGCTGAACATGTTGCTGACTTGCCTACATTTGCTGCTGTCTTTTACTCAAAATTTTTACCCTCCAAATTAAGCTGGTTTCCACTAGAAAAAATGAAGTTATAGTTGGTAAAAAAAAAATGATTGCTGAATCCTTGTTGTAACAGCTACTTTCTCTCTTTAATTCCTCTTTGTTTCTTGTCTTTTTTTAGCCACAATTAAGGCTTAAACAGCTACAAGCAAACATCATCGATTTAATTCAATTCCTTCATTAACATATCCAAAAATTTCATAAAAAAAATAATAAAACCATTTTAGATAAAATGACAAAAATAGCTAATAATAAAGATTGTTTTGTAAAAATTACTCTCAAACTTCAACAATTTAAGTCTAGAAACTATCAAGATAACTCTATTTTCATATAGTTATTAGGATTCTATCCTATAACCCCTTGTTTTATGGGAGATTATCTACCGATAACTCCTTGTCTACGAGAGACTCTTGTACATCTCCTAGTGCACGTAGATCCATCAGTATCCCTTACTTGTTCATGAACATATATATGCATTCACACATTTCATTTCTCATCATTCTTATAACTCATCTTGTTCTAACATACTTAACTATCCCTATAAACATAATCATTTTATTCCTATCCTTTGTGTTAACTTTTATATGCTAGTGTGATAAGACGTAAACTTAAAATATTGTCTTTAAAAGGAAACTTATTTTAAGAAAATAATTGGAATTATAAATGTAAAATAATATATAATTAAATAAAAATAAATGTTTAAATTTTTAAACTTATGTAAATAGAATTAAATCGCTTGATTACTCTTAGTGATTGAATTAATAGATTCCCAGAAATAAGGGATGCTCTTAGGCACATGCCACTATAAACAATACCCATGAACTTTAATGTGCTATGCCAGACATAGGACCATTGCTCTGATACTAACTTGTCACATCTTGAAATCCAGGAGTGTGATGGGCACAAATCATCCTATGACAATTTGCAAACTTATATGCATAATCTCACTAAAATTCCTTTAATCTTTCAAATGAAAATAAATGTGAAAAATGCTTCTTGGTGCCTTTTTAGGAAAATCCATGAAACATATAATTGCCATGAAAATGTTTTTTTTTTTCAATTGATAAGTTTTAAAATTAAAAGTAAAATTGTTTTCATAAAACTCTTTTCATATCTGAGGACCCAATGTTTAGCTAGACGAACATTAACCACCAAAAGTAAATCAAGGGGACCACATACTTGATTCTAATCAGATGCAATTTTTTAAAGTAGTTCCCATTAGAGATAACTCCTATAAGACTTATAAACTTGAAAAATGTTAATGAGAGGGGTGAGTACTACCACTTAGTGAACAGAATGCAAACCCAACTTTGGATTGAAAATCCTTTTAGTCATACATGTAAATATACACATAAACATATACATATATATAATGGAAAAATGTATTTTCATATATCTTTAAAAAAAATGTAATCAGAAAACATCTCTAAAACTTCCATATTTGATCTTTCACTTTTTGCTATCTGTCCTTATCCATGATTACTATTTTATCACATCATAAACATAATTTCAAATCATTATACTTGCTTTACTAAGTCTTATTTGATGAGCATGTAAATCACTCATCATCTTATGCTACTAAGTCATATTTGATGGCTATGTAAAGTTTATCTTTCAAAATTATATTGACAATAGAGAATATTGGAAGAGTAATGTTTTTGTGTTCTTTAATTTGTCCTGTAGGTCTTTCATAACTTTTATGCCTTAATGTACCTATACATAATCCCTTGTTGCATGGGTAACCATCTATCTCATAACCCCTATCTTATGGGTGACCATTTGTCCTATCCATAGTTGTAGTATGGATGACCACATGTATCTCCTAGTGCACATAGGTCCACCAATATTGCTCACCAGTTCACAATCTTACATACACTTATCATACATCTCCTAGCATTCTTATCTTTTCATCACATATTATACATTCTTAATTATCCATGACTAACTTGTGTCTACCTCATAAACATTCTTTTTATTACTATCCTTTATAATACTTTCTAAAAGATGCAATGAGATTAAATTTTAAAAATACTTTTTGTTATAGGTATTTTCTGGTACCATGTGAAATGGGTTGGCAAAAGCCCAAGTCCAACTGAAAGAGTCTTAGTCATTTAGGTCGCCGAAGACCTTACCTGCAAGCTTCATCTTGCACCTTCAGCTAGCTCCAGGTTACTTATGTCGTAGTCCTCAGCTAGCTCCAGGTCGCTCAGGTCACAGTCCTCAGCTAGCTCTAGGTCGCTTAGGTCGTAGTCCTCAGCTAGCTCCCATGTTGCTACCTCAGCTAGCTCCCAGCCTTAGCTTCAAAAGGGAGCTCTAACACTTCCCCAGCCAATATCAACCTATGAAGTCAATTTGCAAAAAGCAGTCTAAGGGGCCCACCTGCCAAAAGTAACTTACAGAAGCTAACTTGCAGGTGCCTAAGATGTGTTTTATATTTATTATATAATGTAACATATTTATAATTTATTAAATTATATTTGTACCCCTTGCTTCTATAAATAAGGGGATAGGCCATTGTATTAAGGGAGACCCTTGGGAATGTATGCCGAAACTCTATCAAAATAGGGGAAGCCATGAATAAACACTTGTATCCTACAACTTTCATTAATAAATAAAATCAACCATGGACAGAAGGTCTGGTGCAGCCCAGATTTGGCCGAACCACATTAAAAAATCTTGTGTTCCCACTGTTCTTCTTCTTCTTCTTACTATCTACTTCTATCTACTCCATTTTCAGCCAGGTTGCAGCTTGAGGCAATAAGAATTGTACTACTGATCGAATTTTGGTGTCAACATTTTAGGGCTAGAGGAAGGGCCTTATCTACATTCTAGTTGATTTTATGTTCAATTGCACTCAAACCTAACTACAACGGTTAGATGAAGTCCCATCACAGCGTTACTTCGATTCTTCTCTTCTATTTCCAAGTTCATGAAAAGATGGAAACATATATTGGGATCTTTTGGACACTATTTCTGGAAAAGGATATATTACCTTATGTGAAGATACGAACAAATTGTTGAAAGTGCTCCAGTGGCAAGTGTTATGAAATGTGTTATAGCAATCATTGTAGGAAATGGATGGAATCGGTAGGATAGCCATCGAAAAATCTTCCTTTCGATTTTGGCTTGATGGGCTTTTGAAGCAAGAAAAGATTCTTAAGCCACCTCATGCAAGAGCGCGTTGAACTCCAGCTAACTTTGCCATTGCTTAAAAGATGTCCTGAGGGTGAAGGCATGCTGCTGGTTACCGTGTTTGTTCATCCACCGATGATGGAGATGCCGGAATCAGCTACTGAAGATGCTATACAAAAAGGGAGTTAGAGTGTTTCTCTTTCCCTGTTGCTTTCATCTTTCACACTAGCATTATTTTTGATCTACCTTTAGATGTGTGAATGCACCTTGGTCAAGCAACGACTTGCGGAGCTGCTACACAGTAGAACATTTCAATAACAAAATCACACATCGGCCAAGCCATGCAGTTGAGTTCACACAGTAGTAATCGGGATGATGGGTTTATCCAGTCATCATGTGATGTCCTTGGCCAACGGCGATCTTATGTAGATTATTGGTGACAAGATAGCACCATGAGTTGAACCATGTAGTAGCTCGAAGCTTGCAGCATGCAGTTGTTTGGGTCTCGAAGCTCGCATGATGATGAGCTCACGTCCAGCTGCAACTCGCTTCAGTGTCAAGCCCGCAACCATATAGCAGCTCAAAGCTCACAGCATGCAGCTATTTGGCCCTCAAAGCTCATGTGATGATGAGCTTATGTCTAGTTGCAGTTCACTTCAATGTCAAGCTCGCAACCATCCAGTAGCAGTTTGAAGTTTGTCAAGCTCGCAACCACCTAGTAGCTTAAAGCTCACACCCAATTACAGTTTGTTTCAATGTCAAGCTTGCAGAGTGCAACAGCTTGGTCCTCGTAATGCAACAATTCACACCGTGACAAGCTTGGCCATGCAGTAACACAAAGCTCACAGCCATGCAGTAGTCTGCACAATGGCAAGCTCGCAGCAGCAGCCCGTAATAGCTCCTTTCAATCATGATCTCATAACTGCCATGAATTGAGATTGGGTTCGATGTGAACCAACAGCAAGTTCCTTATAACCATGTAGAAGTTGATCTCAGTGACTAGCTCACACACCAGTTGTGCAGCATCTCATTTCAATGGGGGGCTTATGCAGTAATCGTATGTTAACTCAGTCCATGATCAACCTATGCCATCATGCTAACTTTCAGGTTCAACACTAAATCGACAGCAGATGTGTACCAATCAAACTCAATAATAGGTTCTCGCACAGTGATCATGCAGTAAGAACACCTCCATGACGAGCTCATGCAATGTTATGCAGTGTTCACACCTGATGACCACCAGCCATGGCAGTGTGGCCTTGGACTTACACGGCCATGTAGAGCATGCTGGCCTTCATAAAGAGGCAGATGCAACATTTTGTTTTTGCAGAAACAAATGCAGAGGATGCAACACTTTGAATGCCCTTAAAGTTCACAGTTCAGCCATAAAGCCAAGTGTACCCTTAGCAGTATACATTACTCTACGGCTTGAACTTGATGTAGTTTAAGGAATCTACGAGTTGAAGGCAGCATTGTGAGTTCGTAATGTTGGAGTATTTACTGGTCTTTCGGTCCAGAAAGGACAACACAGAGATTTTGCCATACCGACTCAGTAGCACTATAGCTCATATTTGAACAAGCTAAGTTATCATTCCCTATCTGCTTGAACGAGCTAGATACAATTTCTTGTCCCAACATTAAATATTTTATTATAGATGATTTTCTACTCTCTTTTTCAAAGTTGAAGTTGCATTATTGGGTGCTTAGGTAGGTCACATAGATGTGCCCAATAAGCACCTAAACTCATGCCAAATGAGGTGCCCTCACTCGATGATCGAGGTACACCCAGTTGGGTCCGAGGAGACAAAATCCCAAGGCGATTGCCAAAATGGGATAATACCTCCCTGGGGGAAGAAAGGTCTACCCTCCCCAGATGAGGCACCTTTCTAAGGTAAAACTATGTTCGAATCGAACTCCCATATGTTCATTATGCATCTGTGTGACCTTCCGTGGCCATCCAATGTGGCATATATGTTTCTAAATCATAATTTTCTGGCTGAAAGCCCATTTATGTTAAATCATATGATTTATTAATATCTGCTATTGAAGTCGATTGACTTATCAGGCATTCATTCTACTTAAATCTTTTAAACTATGATTTGTAGGAACTTATTCATGACAGCATGACATATCAAGCATTTGCCAACAAGCCAAAACTCCCAGTCCCCAAAGCAAATTGAGAGTTTGGGGGCTTATGTTATAGGCATTTTTTGGTACCATGTAAAATGGGCTGGCAAAAGCCCAAGTCCAGTTGAAAGGGTCTAAGTCTTTCAGGTTGCTAAAAACCTCACCTGCAAGCTTCATCTCGCACCCTTAGCTAACTCCAGGTCACTCAAGTCACCGTCCTCAGCTAATTCTAGGTTGCTCAGGTCATAGCCCTTAGTTAGCTCCAGGTCGCTTAGGTTGCAGTCCTCAATTAGCTCCCATGTCGCTACCTTAACTAGCTCCTAGCCTTAGCTTCAAAAGAGAGCTTTAACACTTCCCCAGCCAATATCAACCTACAAAGTCAATTTGCAAAAAGCAGTCTAAGGGGCCCACCCGCCAAAAGTAACCTACAGAAGCTGACTTACAGGTGCCTAAGATGTTTTTTTATATTTATTACATGATGTAACATATTTATAATTTGTTATATTATATTTTTACCCCCTGCTTCTATAAATAAGGGGATAGGCCATTGTATTAAGGGAGACCCTCGGGAATGTATGCCAAAACTCTGTCAAAATGGGGGAAGCCTTGAATAAACACCTGTATTATGCAACTTTTATTGATAAATAAAATCAACTGTGGATGTAGGGTTCGGTGTTGCTTGGATTTGGCTGAACCAGGTTAAAAAATCTTGTGTTCCTGCTCTTTTTGTTCTTTTCCTTCCTGTCTACTTCTATTTACTCCATTTTTAGCTAGGTTGTAGCTTAAGGCAATAAAAACTGTACGATTAACCGGATTTTGGTGTCAACACTTTTCTTGAAAGAAATTCTCATTTTCAATAAAGGAATAAATATGTACCTTTTTGTAAAATAATATTTACTTCAAACAAATCATACAATCGTAATAATAAAAATACAATACTTTAGAACAGTAATTTCCTTATTTTCAAAAAAATAACATTTTTAATAATTTTCATAAAAATAAGAAATCTTAATAAAAACTTTTATGGAAATAAAATTAGTAAATCATAAATATAAATTTTCTTAATTATAGAATAAAACTTTTAATAACATTTAATGAGTTCATGACATTTATACCCATATGTATATGCAAAGTTGGGATTTTTACATTCCTTTGTTATAACCCATTTCATACATAAATCAACTAATCAATCATAAAATCACATAGGAAATCAATTTCTTAAGATCTAGCCTAAATTTATCTTCCTATATACATTCTGGCATAAGTCTGAATTCATTAAATGGTTGATTCGTGGTCTAATCCCTAATTTCATGATCTATTTAGGTCTCATAACAATCCGTAACTCTTATTTTCATAAATTTAGGCTTGATTGTAACAATTTAATTCTTATGTCACATTCCCCATTTTCAACAATCAAAATACCCTGGGTAATTTTAAAAAATATACACTTTACATGAAAAGGGAATTAGAAAGGTAGATGAATCCTATCACCTTGATAGGAGAGAAATCTCTTAAATCTACCATTAGAGCCTTTACCCTAGTTTAGGCAGAACCCTTAACTATAAGAAAAATTACAACAATCAAATAAAATTAAAACTAAGGAGAAAAAGAAACTAAGAAAAATGTTTAATCTTTTTAGGCTAAAAACCTTACTTGAAGTTCACAACCTTGAAGAGCACAAAGCAGAACCATTTTTGGTTGAGCAATGCTCTTTGAGAGCTACTCAATTACAAATGAGGATTATGGAAAATGTTATAAGAGCTGTGCCTTATATAGGCATGAAAAGGTGGTCGATCAACCATACAATGCATGACTAGTTAACTTGTTGTGTCCATATTGACTAGTTAGTTACTTCTTGGGATTCAGTCAATTAGTTGTTCTGGTTTTTAAGGCTTTTTGTAGCCCTGGTCCTTAGCCTAGCTTGTCATATGGTCCTATCTTAATCTAAGTTTTAAGTTATGAAATTTTATTTTATTACTTTTTACATTAAGTGACTCATTCTAGTGTAAGCCTATGATGAGATGTTAACATTAGTCACCCTTCCAAAGTCATGTTTAAATCCAAATAGGTTAATCATAAGGGATGCCATAATTTACCCTAATTTATTGATGAAATTTCCTATGAATGGGAGTGTTGGATAAATCCAGGTGGACCATAAGGGCATTTGCCAGTGTTATAATAATATCTTGAAAAAAGAAGCAACAAGTGAGAATAGTTGTCATCACCAATCCTAGAAGAAATTCTAGAGTGTAGAAAGGCTTTAATGGCCTAAGTGATGGATCCTAAAGACATTAGATGGTTGAAGATAAACCTAAAATTAGAAGAAAAGTTAGAGAAAGTCTGAATTTTTGGCCTAGATGATAAGAGTATAATCTGTTTTGGCATAAAGTTGTTGTTGAGCTTAAAGAAGGCCTTCACCAGGCTTATCAATGAGAACATTGAAGTTTTTGCATGGATAATAGTGGATATGCCAGGAATAAGTCGCCAAATCACCACCTATAAGTTGGCTATAGACCTAAATGCAATCCAATTCAATAGAAGAAGTGTAACTTTGGGGCAGAAAGGTAGAAGGGAATCAAGGGCAAGGCCACCAAGCTCATGGTAGTAAGCTTTATCAAGATGTTCAGCACAAAACATGGCTATAAAATATAGTCCTTGCTAAGATGGTAAATTGGTCATAGCATATATGTGTAGACTTCATTGATTTGAAAAAAGCATGCCCCAAGGATTCTTTTCCTTTGCCCTTGATCAATCAACTTATTGACCAAGTGTCTGGCTATGAGCTCTTTAGTTTCATGGATGCTTTTTAGGGATACAACCAGATAAGGGCATATTTTGTTATATGGTGATGCTTTTTATGCTAAAAAATGTTAGGGGCGATGTACCAAAGAATGATGAACCAGGTGTTTGCCTACCAAATTGGTAGAGACACAAAAGTTTATGTTGATGACATACTTATGAAATCAATCAGACATGAAGCCTATATGATAGACTTGCTAGAAACATTCACCGTGTTAATAAACAACACTATGAGAATTAACCCTAACAAATGTGCCTTTGTGGTATCTGTCAAAAAGTTCCTAGGCTTCGTGGTCACACTATTGGAGATAGAGGTGAACCCATCCAAGTATAAAGCCATCCTTGATGTGCAAAGCCCCAGAAATTTAAAGGAAGTGCAAAACCTAAATGGAAGGATTGCCTCCTTTACAAGGTTTATGTCTAGGTTTTGCATGCCAAATGCTCTTATATCTAACAATGGCATCTAGTTTATAAGCATCACTTTCACTAATTTCTACCAAAATCTCCATATAGTTTATAAATTCACTTCTGTGGAACACTTACTATTAATATAAGAGAAAAAAAAAATGAAAGGCCATACTCTATAATGAGGCAAACACATCTATTTATATTGAAAAAGATATACAAGAGTTAGGGTTATAATAGGCCCATAACTCATTGACATATCGAGGCTCATAACTTAACTATCCTATCTACTAACACTCTCTCTCAAGTTAGAGCATAGATATTAAGCATGCCCAGCTTGTTACAAATATCATTAACCCATTTTTCCTAAAGTGTTTTAGTAAATAAATTAGCAATTGTTCCCTAAATTTAATATGTTTAAGATCAATAACCGTTCTTGGAGTTTCTGCTTGACAAAATGGCAATCAACCTCTATATGCTTTGTTTACTCATAAAACGTTGGATTTGTGGCAATATGAGTGGAACTTGATTGTCACACCATAACTATATAGTTATAGAAGACTCAACCCTAAGTTGATGAAGAAGATAAGAAATCTACACAAGCTCAAATGTAACATGAGCCATTGTCCAATAATTAGACTCTGGACTTGACCAAGACATAACTACTTGTTTCTTGCTTTTCTAGGATACAAGATTTCCATTAACAATCACATAATACCTTGAAGTAGACCTATGATCCAAAAGATATCTTGCCCAATTTACATCAGAAGAACCTTCTACCCTATAATGGTCATGATTTTTGTACAAGATTGCAAGTTTAGGTGCCTTCTTGTAGATATTTTTAGATGTGAATGATTACATCTTAATGAGAGATTCCAGGAGAATTCATGATTTAGCTTACTAGGAAAGCAATGTTAGATTTAATGATAGTAAGGTAGTGTAGTTTTTCCACTAACCATCTTTATCATTTTGGATCTTCTAGTAATTCTCTATCTTCCAATCCAACTTAATATTTGGAGTCATAGGGGTATTACATGGTTTAGTGCCAAATAAACTAGTTTAATTTAAAAGATCAAGAACATATTTTCTTTGTGACAAGAAAATTTCTTTCTTATTGTGAGTAATCTCAATACCTAAGAAGTTTCACAGTGCTCGTAAGTCCTTAATTTGAAATTTGGTTTGAAAAAAAGCTTTAAATCTTGAAATGCCCAAGTTATCATTGCCAGTAATTACAATATCATCTACATAAAGACTCAGAAGAATACAACTAGAATCCAATTGCTTTTAGAAACCAGAATGATCGTGGTCACTTTTCTTTATCCCAAATTCTATTATTACATTACCAAATCTCCCAAAACAAGCTCGAGGAGATTGTTTCAATCTATATAAAGACAATTTTGTTTGGTACACTTTTCCATACTCCCTTTGAGCAACATACTTGGTGGTTGCTCTATATACAACTCCTGAAATAAATCATCATGTAGAAAGCATTGTTTACATCAAGTTGATGAAAAGCCTAATTTTGAGAGGTAGCAAGAGAGATAAATAAAAAGACTAAAGTAATCTTAGTAATTGGAGAAAATGTTTTAGAGTAATCTATGCCATAAGTTTAGCATACCACTTAGTCGTTAAATGAGATTTTAACGAGACAATAGACCCATTTGCATTAACTTTCACAACAAACATTGATTCACACCCAATTGGTTGCTTACTAGGTGGCCATAACATAATATCCCATGTTTGATTTGCCTCAACAGTTACCATTTCTTCCTCCATAGCAACACACCACCTATCACGAGAAAGTGCTTCTGAAATTGATTTAGAATTAGTCATAGAATCCAATGAGGCAATATATGATTATGAAAAGACAAGTAAGGATGAATATGACATAAAGGTAAAGATAGGATAAGGATGATTATGGGTACCTTTCTGAGTATGACTATGAATACCTTTTTGTTGTGTAATAGAGAAATCAAGATTAGAAGGCACAACTTTAGTGAGGAAGAAGTTGATAAAGAAGATGAAGTTGATGGAGATTCTATAATAGGTGCTGCACTCAATGTCTCAACAATGTCAAATAGACAAGCTATACTTAGTACATATGTTTTGTGAGAATAAACATGCTCAATAAGAGGGGGAAGCTAAGTTTTAGTTGAAAGGACTTAAGAACCCTGAGGAGTATAATACATAAGAATATATTTGTCAACAAATTCAGACATTGGTATGTAGTAAGAAGATTCAAATGATTCAAAGAAAGGAGTAAATTTGAAGAAGGTAACATTAGAAGACACAAAATAATGACCTTAACTAGGAGAATAACATCAATAACCTTTTTAAGTTTGAGAGTACCTAAGAAAGACTCATTTTAAAGATAGGGGATCTAATTTAGAAACCTAATGATGATGATCTTAAACAAAAAAATAAAACAAAAAACATGTGGAATGAGAGGAAATAATGACTGATAAGGAAACAAAAGGGAGTAAAGTATCTAACCATTAAGAATTGAAGATGGTATTCAATTGATTAGGAAATAAGCTATGGAAACTAGATCTGCCCAAAATACCTTAGGCACTTTTAGTTTAAATAAGAGAGCAAGAGTAACTTCCATTAAGTGTCAGCCTTTTCTTTCAGTTACTCCATTTTGCGATGGAGTAACTGCAGAAGAGGACTACTAAATTATATCGTGCTATGACAAATAAGAGGAAAATTGTATTGAAAAATATTCTGTAGCATTTTCACTTTGCAAATTGCGTATAAATGTTTGAAATTGATTCATAATCTCATCATGAAAGAGATAAAAGATAGTAAATAATTTTGATTGAATTTTCATTAAATAAAGCTAAGTAACTCTTAAAAAATCATAAAAAAAGTAACATAGTAATGCTAACCAAATTTTGAAATAATGGGATAAGGACCCTAAACATTTGAATGTACTAACTCTAAAGGGGATGCAACCTGATTATTGACTCTAGAAACATAAGATCGATGATGCTGTTTAGCAAATTGACATGACTTACAATCTAAAATAGAAATAGAATTCAAACTAGAACACAATATTTTTAAAGATGCAAGGCAGGGATGACCTAGACGACAATGTAATTGGTGTGGAGCGAGGGTAATAGTAGTGGCTATTAGTTAAGGAACTTTTTCATCAATCAAGTACAAGCCATTATATTCACATCCCCTACCAAAAATCTTCTTCATCAAAAGATTTTGAAAAACACAATCATCAAGAAAGAAGAAAACACCACAATTATAGGTACGCATTATTTGATTAATAGAAAGAAAATTAAATGGGAAGTTGGGGGGACACAAAACATTTAATAAAGAGACATTAGACATAACATTTATTGTACCACTTTTAACAATAGAAGTGGTATACCCATTTGCTAAAGTAACATTAGAGGTAAAGGAGGTTTGGAAAGAAAAAAAGATACTTATATTGCCCACCATATGATCAGTAGTGCCTGAATCAATAACTCATTTAGTATTGGAACCAAAAAGATATACAATAGGATTACCTGTCTGAACTATAGTGGTAGTAGATTGGGTGAATGGTCTTTAGACATAGCCACATTGGAAGTGAAAAGTGTAGCCAAAATGTGGAAATCAGTGGCTGCTTGAAGAACACAAAAATTGGCGGATTTTCATGTAAGTGGTTTTGAATTAGACAAAATCTACTAACGAGTAAGGTTAAGCTTAGGTGGTAATGCCAGTAGAAAACATAAGACTTATAATTGTTCACATTGAGCACACATTGCCTCCATATTAGTAATGAGAGGAAGAAGATTATCCATTATCCAAAAATATGGTTGAAATCCATGTATATTTGTGGCAAGTTCTTTCCTTTCCCATCGAACTGAAACAAGGATATGTAAAGTCCTATATTTGGTTTAGATTATCTTTCCAGAGTCAAGTGATCTGATGTACTCCCATAATTCTTTGATTGTATTGTAATGGATCGTATTATCTTCGACTTCACTTGCTAGAGTATTGCACAGAAGGCTAAAGCACTGTTGGTCTTCTGTAATCCATTTAGCTTACATATTGTCAGTAGATGGATCTTTAATGAAGTGGTCAAATTTACCAATTCCATAAAAGAAGAACTCAATAGCTTTCTTTTATGGGATATATTGTTAGCCCTTTGCATCTAATTTTGATACTTTATTTTATCCATAGTAGGATTCAAATATGAGAAGATAAACTTAAATTGTGAATTTCTCATATCATTAGGAGTCTTAAAGGTTGGGTCCTTGTTTTTGGGGCTCGGATCAGAAGTGGAGTCAGCCATGAAAAATTTTCAAACTAAAAATTTGAAAAAAAACAACATAAAAAGTTGTCAAAAAATTTAAAAACTCCAGAAAAGTCCCTAAACCTACAAACAACCAGCCAAAGAGGTGTACTAACTGTCGGAGATATTATTGGAAAAAGCTTATGATCAAGAAGTTGCTCATGATAAACATTCTTATCTACATATAGGCGTCACGTGCCTACCAGAACCAAGCTTGTGTGATGCATGCCCCTCCTAGATTGAATCACTAACCATCGATCTACCTTTCGGTCTATTGATATCTTGATTTCAAATTTCAAAGCTTCTCCAAGCACACTGGATATAGTTGCTTCAATGCCAAATACTGCAATTAGAACTTAATTATCACCAAAAATTGATGTCATGATCTAGGTTTTCACAAAACATGAGACTTTAAGTTGTCACCAAAGTCATTGTGACTTAGTCAAGCATAAAGAAAAGAAAGAGGGGGAAGGTTGGGAAAAAAAGGAAAGAGAAAATTTTGCTTGGTTGAGAGAAGATGAATTAGACTCTAGTGTTTTAGAAGGCTCTAGATTCCATGTTAAGTGAAGAAAGATAGGCACATCTATTTATATTAAAAAAAGATGTCTAAAAGGAAAGGTTATCTACTTGGGCTTTTATTAGTGTTGATGGGTTTGCTTGGTCTTTTATTAGTGCCAAGGGATCTGCTTAGGCTTTTATTAATATCAAAGGATCTACTCGATCTTTTATTAGTATTGAAGGATCTGCTTCGGCTTTTATTAGTGTCGAGGGATCTGCTCGTGCTTTTTTGGGAGACTTGTAATATGTGGTAATTTTTCCATCTTCATTTTCTTTCACTTTGCTATATAATTCATAACTAGCAATGTTTACAGTTGTACATGGTAAGACTTTAGGTGTGTCACATTCTACATTTAGGGAAAGGGCTTCCCTTAAATAGTTTCTAGGTGGAAAGTGTCATTGAGGAGACTTTCTTGTATTTTGAATAGTCCCTCCCATGTTGCTACTAATTTTCCTTTAGCTTGCACCTTTTGTGGTCCGTCTGCCCATTATAGGACTAAGTCTCCCTTCACAAATGCTTTACTCCTTACTATTCTATTTGCAATTTTGGCAACTTTTGCCTTATAGTGCTCATTTCAAAGTTCAGCTATCTCTCTTGTTTCTATTAACATATCTAGTTCTTCCTTTCTCCTTTCTTAATTTCTTTGTTATTTATATTGTTTTGTTTGATTAGAGCATTGTCTGAGCTTAATTGGGAGCATGGCCTTGCTTTGGCATGTGAGCATGAAAGGATTCTTGTCGGTGGTGGAATGTACGGTAGTTCTGTATAACCACAGAACGCTTGACAATTCTTTAGCCTATTTCCTTTTTGCCTCATCTAGCCTTCTGTGTAGGCCCTCAATGATGATCTTGTTTACTAGTTTGAGGCTTACCTATTTGACTGGGTTTGCTTGATAGAAGTGAATTTTTGCTTAATCCCTAATCTTCATTTTAAGATGTGTGGGACTCATGTTTTCATAATAGATGTATAGATGTAAATATACCTTAGGTAGAAGTTTTGAAAGTCATCGCTAGCAAATTGCTTTCCATTGTGAAATATGATTATTGTGGGAAGGCTATACCTGAAAGGAGTTATTAGCAATTTTCTTATACCAAAGCTTATAATCTTAGAAATTCTATATGCAAATGCTATTTTTCCAAATAGACTTTTATATCTTATTTGAGGTTTGGTCATGAGGGACTCTACCTCTATCCATTTGGTAAATTAATGAACCATTACCACTACATACTTCAACTAACTGGGAGTGACTAGAATGGTTTTAGCAAGTCTATGCCTCATTGATTGAACAACCAGGGAGCAAAGATGGATGTTTGTTCTACTGTCAGTTACTTTTGAATCTTTGTAAACTTCTGACACTTTTCACATCTTCATATGAGTTTCAAGGCTTTCTTCTTCATTTTAGGCTAAAAGTACCCCAATTGAATGGCTTTCAGTGCAATCACTACTCCCACCATGTGAGATCCATAAATGGTTTTGTAAGTTTCTCTCAGAACATAATTAGCTTCACTTGGTCAGAGGCATTTTAGCAATGGAAGGGAAAAATTCTTCCTATATAATTAGCCCCTTTATGAAAAAAATGTGCCACTTTTCATTCGACCTTCTTGGCCTCTTTTTAATCTTTCTGTAATTGTCTTTCCTCTAGGAATGCCATGATTAGGGTTAGCCATGTTTCCTCCTACTTTGTGCACATCATTTCATCTGTACAAAGGGATAACAATGTCTCCTGAATTACAGTTCTATTGTTCACTGCTAATTTGGCACTAGCTAATTTGGCCAGTACATCCATGTGCTCATTTTCATCCCCTTAGAATTCTTGCCATTTTGAAATTGAACCTTTTTAACAAGCTTCTAGCCATGCTAGCATGCCTTGCTAACGTTGGCTCTTTTACTTCATAGTCTCCCCTGACTTAGGCAATTACCAACTAAGAATCACTCTTGATTTTTAGTAACCGTGCCCCTACTTCTTTTACTAACTTTAATTAACTATCAACGTTTCATATTCTCCCTAATTTTTGGTTGCTTTAAAGTTAAACTTTAATAGTATCCTAAAACTAAGTTTACAAGTCCTTCTAAAATCACCCCTGCTCCGTTATCTTTTTCATTTGATGAACTATTTACATATAATGTCCATATCGTTCTTTCCAACCTAAGTTCTTTTGTTTTTGCCAATGCTACCACAAAGTCTACTAGTGTTTGGGCCTTTAATGCTTTTCTTGCTTCATAAATAAGTCTATATTTTGATAACTCCATTCCAAGCGATTAGCCTACCTACCAGATTAGGCTTTTGCAGAACTTGTTGAATTGAAACATCCATTTGAACAATGATTTAGTAGCTTTAAAAGTAAGGTTTCAACTTCTTGGATCTCAATAGCAAGGTGAAGGCTAACTTCTCTATTCTTTGGTACCTTAGTTTAGCTCCAAGTGTACGGCTTGTGAAGTATACTGATTTCTAATCTCCTCTGGTTTCCCAAATGAGTATTGAACTTATCATTTCTACAATTGTTGCCAAGTATACATATAGTGTTTCTCCCGACTCCGATCAAGTAAGTATGGACATGAAACAAGTGAGGGCTACAACCTTGCCATTGAGTATATGTGCTTTCTTTATAATCGTCAGGCTTTACATGTCAACTATAGCCTCATACTTAGATGGGTTGGCCTCTATTTTTTTACCTTAAACGTGCACTTCTTTAGGTTCAATCTCATTTAAAATTTTTTCAAGGTCTTGAATGTTTCTTCTAGATCCAGCTAGTGATGTTCCAAGCAGTTCAACTTGATTACCATGTCATCCATAAAAAACTCCATATTCTTGCCTATTTGCCTTGAAAACACCTTATTCATTATCTTTTGATATGTCACTCCTGCATTCTTTAATCTAAATGGCATAACCCTATAGCAGAATATCCCCTGATTGGTTATGAACGTTGTTTTATTTTCATCTTCAAGGTACCTTCTCAGATGGTTGTATCTCAAGAATGCATCCCTAAAGCTAAGAATTTCAAACCCTATTGCACTATCCAATTGCTGGTCTATGTTTAAGAATAGATATGAATCTTTGGAGCATGCCTTGTTGAAATTCATGAAGTTTATACAAATCCTCCATCCTCTTGTGGTATTGTTTACCAGGTTCATATATGCTGGCCAGGTGGTATGTGAGATTTCTCTAATGAACCCTATGTTCAACAATTTGTCCACTTCTTCTCTTATCACTATTTGTTGCTTGAGATCGTGGTTCCTCTTTTTTTCTTGTATAGGCTTCACACTTGGGTCAATTTGACAATTTATGGCAGGTTACTTCTGGGTCAATCCCTAATATATCAATAGGTGACCATGCAAACACTTTGACATAATTTTGTAGGAGCTTCATTAACTAGTCCTGGTCTACTCCCTCTAATTCTCCTAATTTTGATTATTCTTTCATCGTCTATCCCAAAAATTCATGCTTCTTCTATATTCAAACTTGGTTTTAATTAGTAAGGATCATCATGCTAAACGTCAAGTAATGCTGAGTCCACCATTTGGCATTCGTTGCTTTTCTCATTGATGCCTATTGGTTTTGTTTCACTAGTGCCTCCTTGGGATTTGGCTAAACTAGCCTTGTAACATCTCCAAGCAACTTGTTGATCAGGCCACGCTTCCTTGATTTGTCCTTCTATCAGGAACTTTATTAGAAATACAATGGCCCTGGCTTGATTCAGAGATGTCCTTCCAAGAATATCATTGTATGCTCTATGAGGGCTAGCCATAACAAGGAATATAACATCTAGGTTTTTTGTTAGTGGTCGAGTTCCCAAGGTTAGCCTTAGAGTCATTGTCCCCTCTACCTAACTTTGTCCCTTTATGAAACCAATTAATATATCTGTGTAAGGTTTATATATGCTTTTAGGATATTCAACGCATTATACAAAATATCAGCAAAATTTCCCTAATCAATGAGTACACTTTTGACAATGAAATTGTGCAATAGGTTTAAAATAACCATTGAATCATCATGATCCTTGTTGATATCCCTAAAATCCTGCTTTGTAAAGCAGATCAACTCATAATGTTCTCTTCTTTTCTTCCCTTCCACTACTATTACTGTCCTAAGGTGCCTTTTCTGGCATTTCTGGAAACCTCTTTAGCAAAACCTCCAGCAATGGCTCTGATCATCCTTAAGACAAGGGAGGTTGCTTCAACCCATTTACCTTTCGATCAACTGGGCCTTGGGGGGCAATCCCTTTCTCTGTGCTCCTTTTTCTCATCTCTTATATGGAACTTTTTGTACTTCGAAAAATGCTTTTTCCTTATTAGCATTTCTATCTCATCTTTCAAGGTAACACACTAATCTCTTCGATGCCTATATTTTAGGTGCAACTTACAAAATTTGGATTTATCAACTGGGGGAAACTTTTGTCATTTTTATGGGGGAAATTTCATCAACTCAAAGGTCTTGACATCCTGCACTATACGACTTATTGGTGTGTTCAACAATTTATATTGGATAAACAACCTCTAAGGAGGTCCTTTGTTCCACTTGGGAGCTCTATCTCTGGAAGGCATACCATTGAATTATGTGCATTCGATCTATCACTGAGTGAGCTCAATCTCTTCAACATTAATGTATTTTTTAGATTTGGCTAAGAGTTCTAAGAGAGAGATAGTAGGGTACATGGCTAACAAGAGGGAGAAGTGACCAGAGCAAAAGTCCAAACTGATTTGGTGTATTGTCACACCTTTGTTAAGGTCTTGTATTTCCTTTGCTAGAGTGTTGAAGCAAGCAAGGTACTCCTTAAGGGTCTTACGGCGTCCCTATTAAAAATTAACTAAGGTAGTTGATGTTTTCTTGGGCAC
Source organism: Saraca asoca (assembly GCA_026873985.1). Lineage (NCBI taxonomy): Eukaryota > Viridiplantae > Streptophyta > Magnoliopsida > Fabales > Fabaceae > Saraca > Saraca asoca. Next base: position 798 of record JANHAO010008060.1, on the reverse strand, counting down.
CTTACCAGCTGCAAAGTGTGTGAAAAATGCTTTAGCAAGTTAGTGTAAACTATTGATTGATTGTTGAGGTAAAACAGTAAATAACTATAGACTGGCTTTCTTAAGGGTGGTAGAGAAGGCTTGGCACATTATGACATCTAAAGCACCTGATAGCAACATCAAAGCTCATAACGCTTCTAAATGCTCTTGTAGATTTGACATATTATTGTATAGGTCTATGTGGGTTGGTGGATTGAAATGGGCGGGTAAACACTACAAGAATTTTGCAAAATTCCAATGGAACAAATCCATTGGAATTTTAGATAAAATCCATTGGAAGCGGAAATTCCAACGGTTTATGTCTGTTGGTAAAGCCCTCGTTGGAATTTTCAATTGCAATGGATTATTCCAACGGATTTTTTACTACAACGAAAAATCCAATGGACAAATACCGTTGGAATACCAATTAGGGATTTGTTGCAGACTTCTAATTCCAATGAAAATTCCAACGAGATACTTTCGTTGGAATAATAATTCTAACGGAATTCACGATCGATATAATCCGTTGGAAATTGGATTCCAACGGATTAATCCGTTAGAATATTCTGTTGAAATTTTATTTTATTTCATAGTTGAAATTTTTTTTTCAATTGGTGAATATCCGTTGGAACCATTGAAAATCAAAAAAATTTTAATATTTTTTTTAATTTTATATACTAACCAATTTAATAAATCAGCACATGAAATAAAAAAATAACTGTAAATAATAAATAGTATGCAATATAAAGAAATGTATATAATAAATAATATTAAAAATTT
>JANHAO010008059.1:0-19596 GCA_026873985.1 Saraca asoca | reverse complement strand
CGACCAAGGTTTTAGCGACTCCTTATTTTCGGTCGCTGTTCGGTCGGAAATAATGCCTGCGACCGAAAATCATATTTTAGCGATCAAAAATTTCGGTCGCTAAAATCAACTTTTTTTGTAGTGTCATGAATCAGCTCACTGTGGTCACAGCATGCTCGTCGTTGATCTGATTTGTTATGTGACTGAGAGCTTGTCACTAGGTTGAGCTACTACACAGCTTGCTGCAAGCTCGTCTTTGAATCGAGCCACCGTCGGCTATGAATCTACTGACAAATTGAGGTACTGCATGGTGACCAGACAAGCTCAGGACTGTTTTCAAATCACAACTACCTTCTGGGATGCACTTCAGTCATCGTTGATTACTACACTTGAGCTCATAGAACCTAATCCCTATATGGCATCTGCACGAGCTCTTCTGACCATCCTGCATGGCCATATAAGCTTGTCACTAGACTTTGTCCTACTGCATGGCTTCTACATTCACACGTCCAGAGGCAGATTGATGCCGAGAAGAAGCTTCTGCGAGCTTGAGGCCTTGATATGCTACACCTCGTCACTCTAGTTCATCGAGATGGTTGGAATCAGTGGAGCCCGTAATCTTCTTAATAGGCAAATAAGAATCTTTCTCATAGTCAAGTGGATGTTTATGATAATTTTTCATATCTTTATGCTCGGTTTCAACATGTTCTCTCTTTAGAATATTGGGAATAGGTCCACTATCCCCATTAACCTCCATGTCTGAATCAGGATCCCATCCTTCACCAATCTTCATTTTTCTCTTGAAGTTCGGTGTTAGGTGGTCGCTCCTAGAATGGTACGCTTGGCGCATGTTGAAGCTTGGATAAATTATCAAGAAGTTTTGCTCTAATATCTTCTAGTAAATGTCGAGAGTTCTTGTTTTACATGTTACTTGGAGCAACATGGAGAGCATAGTCAGGACCAGAATATTCACAATACTCATGTTGAGAGCTTGTGACTGAAACGAGCTATTGCAAGCTACTGTCGCGGGCTTGTTGTTGCGAGGATTGCTACATGGCAAAGCTCGTCACAGTGCGAACTACTACACTACAAAGACCGAACTGTTGCACTTGGCAAGCCTGATGTTGAAACGAGTTGCAGCTGGGTGTGAGCCCATCACTGCATGGCTGCAAAAAATGAACTATAGCATGCAGTGAGTTTGACGTCAAAACAAAACTATAGCTGAGTGCGAGCTCATCATCACCTGAGCTTCAAAAGCTGAACACCTGTATGCTGCGAGCTTGTCACGACACAAACCATTGCGTGGACTAGGCTTCATGGTTGAGAGCTCGTTGGCTGCTGTAAGCTCACAACGGAAGTAAGCTGCTAGGAGCTCGTCGTGGTGTGAGCCACTGAATGGATTACGAGGCCAGTGTGGAGATAAACTATAGCTGGGTGGCTACGATCTTGGTGTCGAAGTGAGCCGTGACTGGATGCGAGCTCGTCACCTCGCACACTGTTGCATGGCCGAGCTCGAGGTGGAAACGGATTAAACATGAGCTCATCATCTTGGTCATTGAGCTCCAAGTAGCGTACGGCTGCTGCATACGAGCATGTCACAGACTTTACGACTATGCGAACTCATCACTTCTCTCACTACATATCCATCATGTTTATGCTGGACCCGTTCTCAATTTGAGGTGGTTGCAAGGAATGGATTGCAGCACGCTAAGAGCTTAACATCGGAACGAACCCACAACTGAGTTTGAGCTTCAAGTTGCAGCTGGATGCAAGCTCGTCACCTCGCGAGCTGCTGTGTGCCGAGCTCGAGTCTATTACATGGGATGAGTTCGTGATGGAGCCGGACTGCTATAGGCTAACGAGGACTGAGTTGTTGGGTCGCTGGGATCCTATTATGCACGAATTGTAGCATGGTTACGAGCTTGGTTTCATATTGTTGTTGCTGGTTTCTACAAGTCACTGCTATAGCCAGAAGACATGAACAATAACCACTGGTTGAACAGGAGGGGCCAATATGAGTAGCAAACCTAAGCAGTCCCGTGCTCCAACATTGAGCAATTTGCTGGAATGGAGGAGAAACTAACCAGGGAGTTTGGTGGTCTACTGGTTCGCGCATTGTTCTCTGATGAAGGCAAAAGCTGGTTCAGTCCAACTAGAGAAACAGTAGCTTCCATATGGTGAGATTCAAGCAGGCCAACCTTCACAGTGAAAATTAACTAGGATGCAAGTAGAGTTCCCACAGACGATGTCAAAATATTGACGATGAAATTTGTTTCGTACAAAGGACCCAAACTTCAGTCAATCAAAAGAGATTCGGTAAACTCCTAACTACAACCTGGTGTAGAAATCAAAAGAAGAAGGAGAAGAACACAAGATTTTTTAACGTGATTCAACTAAAATCCTTTGTTTGGATTCCTACATCCACGGTATCGTGTTATTTTCTAAGGAAAGTATTTTACATAATTTACTCTCCTGTTTAGCATAGCCTCAGCTGCTATTTTTCTTACACTTTACAATGGTTCAAGCCCCCCATTTATAAAAGCATGAAGGGGTATATATATAATTTGACAAACTGCAAATATGTTATATCAAGTAATAAATGTAAAAGACATTTTGGACTCCTACAAGTTAGCTACTGCTAGTTACTTTCTGTGGGTAGGCCCCTTGGACTACTGTTTGTAGATTGATTTTACAGGTAGATACTATCTGGGAAAGTGTTGGAACTCTCTTCTGAAGTTGAGAACTACGAGTTGCAAGCTAGCTGTTGAGAGCTGCGAGCTAGCTGCTGAGAGTTAAAGTTACGAGCTAGCTGAGTGATTTAGGTCTTTCAGTCAGACTTGTTTATTGGGCTTTTGTTAGCCCATTTCTCATAATATCAGAAAATACATATAACAAGAAAATTAGAATATCAAACTAAAAATATAATGATCTTTTGATGTTCCCATTAGCAAACTATGTGACAAAACGAGTTAATTAAAATATTCACAATACATGCAAATCTAAACTATAATACATAAAATAAATTATTAAAGCTTACATAGTACGCTAATGACAAATCTAGAAAATAAAAAATATCTTAAAATAATATGCATCATTATTACAAAAGTACATGTCAAATAATTTAGAGTAATTTGCCCCAAAAAAACAAAATAACTTATAGAATAAAATATAGTACTTTGAATAAAAGAATTCATTAAAATAGCTTCCATTCAATTGACAAAATGAGAAAAGAAAAAAAAAAGGATTCAAGATAAAGTCATAAGAAAAATAACATATTCAGTTTAAACTTGAAATGCATAATTTCAAGAATAACGCCTGGAAAGAAGTTTGAATCTTGCTTCTTCTTTTTTTTCTTTTTCCTGCAATCTTATTCTTTCATAGTGTAAGAAGAGAAATTTGGAAGATAAGAGTTATAGAGATACAAAAACAAAGAAAGATGAAACTCAAACCAGAAGTATTAGGAGAGTTAGGACACAAATCGGTAAAATTATATTATATATCCCCATAGTTTCATAAATTTTTAAATAGGCACATACACTTCAAAATATTTTAATTGAATACTTATAATTTATTTTATATTTTAATTGGGTACCTCCTGTTAAACATGTCATCAATGTTTTATGGAATGCTAATGGAGGCATCAATTTAGAAACTATGGTAAATTACAAGTACCAAATTAAAAACATATAAAATATAGATACCTATTTAGAAAAATTGTAAAACTATATGGGCCTACAATGTAAATTTTTTCTTTCAAAATTGTTAAGCTGGTTAAAATTTTTCTTTTTTTTTTGTTTGTTATAACACAAGCGGCAAGTTAGTTAATGCATATATAATATTTTGGATTTGAATCTAGAATATTGAACAAAAATTGATGGATGAAACAAAACCTTGTCAATAACATATTTAAAATCCTTAATTTTGCTTTTAGCCAAAAATATTGGTATTTCAAGATATTTTGCATCTTGATTGATACCATTAATCTGTAAGACATTGAAAATATCTCATCTAATAGCTCTATATGTGTTAGGGGATTAAAAAATACTTGACTTACTATAGTTCACTAACTATCCTGACCAACCTTTATACTTGGATAGATGTGCTTTCAAATTTTCAATGTCATATTTGTTTGCTTTTTGAAAGTATCATTATGTCATCCACAAGCATTAGGTGTAAGATAGTAGGGGCTATTTGGGCAATCTTCACACCATGAATTAACCCTTGTTGCTTAGCTTTAGAAAGAATTTTGGTTAGAACCTTGGATTCCAAGATGAATAAATACAAAGAAATAGGATCTCCCTAATGAATGCCTCTAGTTGGTGCAAATCTACCATGTGGGCCATCATTTAAGAGAACTGAGAAGGATGTTATAGTAATGCATTGCAAGATCCAGTGTAAGAATTGATTTGAGTAAACAAACTTTCAACCCCATCATATGCCTTATACATGTCTAGCTTAATTCTCATTAGACCACCTCTTCCTTTCTTGTTCCTTATTGTTTCTATCAATTCTGAAGCTAGAAGACCATTTTCATAAATCCATCTATTTAGCACAAAACCAGCCTAAGATGGACCAATAATTTTTTTAGCAACCCCTTCATCCTATTTGCTAAGATCTCAGATATTACTTTATATAGTAGATTGCACAAGCTAATAGGACGATAGTCTATAAAGGCCTTAGCTTTATCATGTTTAGGAATTTGAGCTATATAGGAGTAATTCAAGTCTTTCAATATATATCCATGTTTAAAAAAGGATTGCATTGAATTTATCATTGACTTTTCTATAATATCCTAGCATTGTATGTAGAGCAACCCTAGGAAACCATCTGGGCCAGGACTTTTATTATGATTCATTGGTTTAATCACATTTAGAATTTCCTCTACAGATGGAATGTTAGTCATTTTGATATTTCCCTCCTCATTTGTCTCTGGTTGAATTAGACCTTCTAGATCATCTAGCAAATAGATATTTGAGGTTGTAAAAAGATTTTTATAACTCTCTGTGGAATGATTGCCTATGGATTCTCTATCTTACAACCAAGTATTCTCAATTATCTTGATTTGGGCTACGTTATTTCTTCTTCTTTTTCTATTAATGGTTGAGAGATCGAAAATTCTTGAGTTCATATCCCCATGGTAGATCCACATTTCCCTAGACTTCTACTTCCAAATTTCTTCATCACTTGTTAGTTGTTCATTCAACCTAACTTCTAAATAGGTTTGGAATTATAGATTGGCTTTTATAGGTGATTTACCCTTTACCTCTTCTAATATTGTATTTAGTTGTTGAATTTTGGTATGAGTAGTACCAAAATGTGATAAATTTTATTTTCTAAGCTTATCTTTGGCTTTCTTACATTTTTGGACAAACTTGAAGGGTTTGGAAACTATAACTTCTTCTTGCCAAGCACTGGTAATGATATCTTTCCAACTACTATCTCTTAATTATGTTGAGAAAAATGCAAAAAGCCTTGGAGCTTTGTCTATATCAATATAAGTATCCAAGACTATAAAGTTATGATCTAAATGTGTTGCAGTCAGATTTAGGACTTCAGCTCTAGGATATATAGTATTTTAATTTGGGCAACTAATAGTCCTATCTAATCTTTCCTAAATGTTTGCTCTATCAACATGTTTGTTAGACTAAGTATAGGCTAGCCTTTGGAAACTTACATCCAAACCACCTATATATTGCACAGACTCTTGAATGCTGCATCATTTGAAGTCCTAATCATTCTCCCCCTTATACTTATTTGATATTGTTAAAAGGACATTAAAGTCACCTATTATAACCTAACATAGAATGACCTAATTGGATAAAGTTTACAAACTATTCCAAAGTTGGCTTTTAAAAGCATGGTATGAAGAGTCATATACATAATTAATGTTCCAAGACTTCTTTAATTGTTGATCTAGTACAGTAATATGAATGAATGTAGTGGAAGAATTTTCAATAGACAAGATGATTTCTTGGTGCCAAAACAAAACCATCCCTCCTTACCTACCTGCTACCTCAACAACAAAATATAATAGTACTTTCAACCTTCTAGCTACCCTTTCTATTCTAGCTTTACTTGCTTTAGTTTCATAGAGGAATACTACATCTAGATTATGCTTATTAATTAGAGCCTTTAAGACTTTTACTGTCAATGAAATATTGATACCTCAATAGTCCTACCTTATGGTTTTCATGGCTACTTTGGGGGCATGATTTGGCTCGATTTCTCAACCTCAGACACTATAGAAGAATTCAAAAACTTAACTTGGGTAAGGGTACCTTTGTTGCTCTTAAATTTTCATTCTTAGGGTTTCCAATTAGAACTTATAGGAGCATTTATCTTGTTCCCATATTATCAGTTCCCATACAAAATTCACCAGCATTAATAGACTAATCTATCCCATTAGCTACTCATTTGGTTGATGGAGGTGGAGTAACCCCTTCCTCCCCTTTCACATGCTTCTTTCTTGTGTTTGTGTTTGTGTTTGGAAAGATGGCACTTTAGGGTTTAGTTGCAGGATGAGTTAGTTTTGGGATGGTTAATAGGTGTATTAGGGTTTGAGTTATGGATTCCTTTGTAATAGTAAGAGTTGTATTAATGGAAGCTATATATTTGGGAAATGTTACATTAACCTTTCGCTTCAGCCTATGGGAAACTTCCAAGACTACATCTTCTTCAACAATATCACCACCTAGATTAGACACCATTTGAGATAAGCTATAATTTTATATTGTCATGAGTCTCTTTTTTCTATGTCTACAAAAAGATTGTCTATGTTTCTGGCTAGAGCTTTTCCAAGTTTGGCATTATATCTTTTATATTTTGGTATCTCCAAACCACAATTTCTAGTCATTTTACATTCCTTTTGTTCATGACCTATAATGTGACAATTAAAAAAGAAGTGTTGCAATTTTCATATTTGAATTTAACCTAACATTTTTCTTTACATTCTTGTGGCAACCAAAATCCTAATTTTAAGGGTTTAAGCAAGGAAATAAGGATCCTGATCCTTAAGAAGTACCTAATAGGCATGCCTTGATAATTAGGCCCTTCAAATGTTACAATCATACCTAACTGACTCCCAATAGTTGGAATATTCTTAGCAGTCATGAATTCAAAAGGAAGTTTGTGTACCTGGACCCAAAATTTTGCTGTGATCATGTCTATTTCTTCCAAATTTAGAGACAGATCCCATTTCTTCACATTGAGAAACTTGCCCATAAAGTGCCATGGTGCCTCTTTTAGCATTTTGTCAAAGGTTTTTTGTGATGTCATAGAAATGGAGTAGGGTATTAGGGCCAATATCATGAATAACCAACACTCTTCCAAAATTCCACGTTGATCTCATCATGTTCTGCATTGCACTTTGGTTAAGCATGTTTTCTCCTGAAAACTGGCCAAATAATTGATAGATTGGTGTTGCATTTGGACTAGATTGACCCTGCAACTAGATAGTTAAATCATCCTCACTAACTAGGTTAGGGTCCTCATGCACCTAGTATGTACTTTGCTGATCAATTGTCATTTTTAATTTCAACAATTAAACAAAAGGAGTTATCATAAACGTAGATAGTTCTACGAGGAAGTTCTTTGAGAAAAAGAAAAGATTAGTTATAGTCTTTCACATGAAAGAAACAGATAAAATTGAGGATGTAAATCTCAATCTCTATAGAATCTTTTCAAAATTAATAATTGAGATGTATATAGGATGCTGATTGTTGAGTTAGTTTATGATATCAACAACATGAGAGCGAGTATTTGCACTATCATAATTGCTAATGCTAGAATTTATTTAATATGAAAAAATCATTAGACTAAATTATCGTCCTATAAAATAATTGAGAATCAATGTTAATAAACACTAAGACTAGTATTTGTTTTTAATAAATTATGCCTAAATATATTTTATGACTTTTAGTGTAAGTCACTTGCTAATTAAAATTTGTTATATAAATTTATAAGTCTTTCATTTTATTTTCTTTTACACATAATTTCATTACATCTAATGTACATGCCTTATTTATTTTGTCACATACTCACAAGTTCCTGAAATAGATAATTTATAAATATGGATGATGTTGTTTTTATTTCATCTAAAAATTATTTATGGAAGTCTTTTAAAAATGTTTTCTTTTAAATTTCCTAAAAAGATATTTTTACTAACTTTTTGACTTGCAAATCATATTTTTTTTATAAATTGTTTTAATGAAAATAGAATCAGTTTTCAATCCGTAATATAAATAGATATTCATTTGCATAATGGACTATTTTCATTTATTTCTGATTATGCTAAAAAAACATTTTGTTGCATTCACTTAACTGGTTTCTTTCTCTAGGTTTATATTTTTTTTCCTCCTACTTGAACACAATTTATAACAACTAATTTATATCGTTGTCAAAATATTTGTTCTTATCTTTGATGTCGTATATTATTAGTCATTTGATCAATTTATGTTTAGTCTTTATGTCATTTCTTTCGTTTGCTTAATATGATTTTTTTTTGTTATATAATGTTTTTCAATTTTTTATATTATTTTTTTACAAGGCAATAGCCCATTCAGTTTGAACATTAAAGTCTAGTAATTCAAACCCAACAAATGAATATATAAAAAAAAAATGAGAGTTGGCAATTGCATAAGCTTATTCATTTATTATGCATGCCCTTGATTCATGTCATTGAGATTAAATTTGTTACTAAAAGGAAAAAAAGCTTGGAGTGACTTAATGTTTAGAAGTTTCACATTGTATAAATTTGAAAGTGAAATTATAATTTTCTTATATATTAAACATAATCTTAGAAAATATTTCACCCGAGATTTTGGAGTAAATTAAAAATGTCTCATTATTTATAACTAATAACTAAATTTTTATGTTAATATGATCATGTTCAAAAAATTGTTAATGAGTGGGGGTGACAAAAAGTCACTTTTGACAATTGTTCAGGCATGCAATATGTAAGACGAGATGGTTAGTAAAGCTCAATGGTAACGATCAATGAACCCATTCTGACGATTAAGTGAACAATCTTTTAGGCGTAAAGTAGTGAAATATGAGAGATTGAGTTCAACCAAGCCTATGAGTGTCTTTTACAGGCAATGCTCGCAAGGTGGTAGATTAGACAGTGAATGATCGAGTGCCACATGTCAAACGGCTTTGGCAAGAGAGAACGCAGGTTCGATTTGTCGTCTGCTACAACATTAATATTAGTTAAAACAAATCATTGTCAAAATTTTAGAAATTTCTAAGAATAATCCAACAATCATACCAATGGCGGAGGGCCATGTGTTATTTTATAGATTCAGAATATGTTTGATTTGTAATGTTTTCCTATATTTTTATTGTCATAGGTAAGATTTTTTTCGAAAAAATAAAATAAAATTAATACCATTAGTGACAACCATAGTAAGTTGGAAGTTTTAAGAATACAAATTTTGATAGCCAAAGTCTGAAATTAGTGGTTAGAAGATTAGTTTAGCATTTGGCTAGTTTTAACGATCACAAATATCTTACTTTATTATTAAATTGATTTGCCATCAATAATTAAAAATATATATTTTGTGACACCTTCTCTTGCGACACATCTCGACAGTTATATTATTGTAGGTAATTTAATTTTCAACAATCAATTTCACTATAAGATTTTGGAAAATTAACTATGGAGTTTTAACGATAGAATTTATGATAGAAAAGCCACCTCCAAAATAATTTATGAAATTATTTGAAAAATTTATCATTTTGTGACGGACTTAATGACAAACATGCAATATTCTTTGTTAATATTTGGTGATATTATTAGCAACGAAATTAAAGACAGAACCTTGAATGATTTAGTATGAATACTTACAAATAAAGCAACAAATTTAGTGATAAAAGATTTAAAACAATAATGACATTTAAAAATCCGTTAGTACTTTTTTGTATATGTAATTTTACTTTCCATATATGTTTTTCTCATTTATTGATGGAATTAGAGATAATTGTTTTGAAAATTACATAAGGCTATCACTAAATGAAATGCACCATTTCATTTAAAGGTAATGACAGACATATCTATCACTAAGGTTCGACTAGTTCATCTTGTTGAGCTTTCTCCCCTCATTTGAAACCCTATGCAAAGAAGCCTTGAATTAGAGCTCTCCTCCATCCCCCTTTGATTTCAATATGAAGTTGCCGTCGTTGCCACCACCACTACCAAAGCTGCACTCTTTATCTCTAATTCTAGCATTCCAAAGCACGAATCTGCCTTCCATTCGATATAAATCAATTAAACTTACCTTTGTCAATACTTCAATAAACATTGAAGAAGGTGGATGGGCTCTTGATCTGTTGGTCGATTGGTTTTTGTTTGATTGCATGTTAAGGAGTAAGGGGTGTTGATTTTTGTTTAAGGAACCAATTTAAGTTTTTTACATTTTGAATTTAGAGCAAATATTGGTGATTAACAAAGTTGGATCAAAATATTCATTCTTTTTTATATTCCTTTTTCAGGCCTATTTTTTTGAATAACAAATTTCACAAAAACAATCTAAATTTATAATCTCATTAGAAAGGTTTAGATTATATGTAGTTGTTATGCAATTGAAAGATTCGAAACTTATCGATTTCTAAACCTAATAAATTAGTAGCCAATGTTCCCTAATCATTGCAAATGCATATCAAAAAGATATGTAAGCTTTGATAATAGAAAAGTAAGTGTTGTTACCAAGTTTTTGTAACATCTTTTGTACATAAGCTTCGACCAAAATGGGTCAGAATAGTGTAAAAAGGATTAAAGTAGATTTCGTAATTCAAAAGTCAAAAGGAGATAGAACCATATGACTAATTGGAATAAGGTTTTGAGCCATGAATGATTTTCAAAAATCAAGCCAACTGATTTGTCGCACTCTATATGTTGTCGACCGATTTGTACAACCTTGTGAGGTCGACCGGCTATGCACCTTTTTAAGCCTATATAAGGAGCAATCCCTGTAATATTTTCCACAACCCTCATTTGTGATTAAGTAACTCCCAAAGAGCATTGCTCATCTAAAAAGGGCTTTAGTTTGTACTCTTTAAAAGTGTGGACTTGAAGTAAGTGTCATTTTTTGCTGTTCTTGCTTCATTTTCTATATAAAATTATAATTTGAAAATAGCCAAAAAAGTAATTTTTGTTTGTTAAGAAATTAGAAGAATTAGATAAATGCATTAAGACTCATAATTGGAACTATAGGAGATGTTTCTTTATATGATTATATGTATGTCTACGAGGGTAAGGCTTAGCTATTAGCTTGGCATGAAGTTAGAAACTAGATGATGGTTAGAATATTTATTAAATTTGACATTGGTTAATAATTAATTGGATTATTTTCTATAAGAAATGAATGGGTTAGATAGGCATAACTAGCCTCAAGAAAATATAAAAGGTGGATGTACTTAGCAATTAACACAAAGAGGTAGACATTGAAGGATGTATATGTGGTCTCCCATACAACAAAGGGTTATAAGATAGATGGTCTTTCATACGATGGGGTTATAGGTCAGATGGTCACTTATACGATAGGAGGTCATGGGATATGATACAATCAGGCACAAATAGTTATGAAAGGTCCTAACAGATAAGTTAAAGTTAAGAAGACATTGCTCCTACTAATGATGCATTGTGTCAGTATAATCTATGTTTTGAGTTTTGCAGGGAACCGTGGAATCCTTGCATTACAACTTATAAGTATGTTATGTAGTACATATACTTTTAAAAAAAAAGAAGTTATGATTTAAATGTTTTTGCGATTATGTATGTATATATATATATATATATATATATGAATGTATTATATAAGTTTTATGGCCACAAGATTTCCAACCCAAAGGAAGGTAAAAACTCTCACCTCATTATGTACTCAAATTGTACTTACCCCTCATGTTCTTATGTTTTTTAGATACGCAAAACATCGAGGATTCTAATCAAGTAGGATCCCTTCCTACTTACTAGAGGTAAGAAACATGTTCAATATTCAGGTTACTCAAAGTCAGGAGCTAGACCTAGTAGTTTTCTATAAGCCATGGACATCTTTTAAGAAACTCTTTCATCATTTGCTTATTTATATTTTTGTTGCATATATTTTCATATAGATTGATTTAAAGTATGCACATTACCATTGTTTTATTCAATAGTGCATTATGACTTTGAGTCATGGGTTTGTGGGTCCATTACAAAAAGAAAACTCACTATTTCTGACTACAAAATAAATTTTTTGACAAAAAACAATTAATAATTAAACTATTATCAAAAAAAATTTCTGTTGGAAGAAAAAATTCTAATGAATCTTTGAAAGGATGGATTTTGCAAAAGACAAAAATTATTTTTCTCTTTTAACTTTCAAAACTCTATTGGAAATTCCTTTTGAAATTCCATTGAGAATTTATCAAAATTCTGTCAAATATTCAATTGAAAATCCGTTGGAATATATATAATTATTTTAATATTATATTTTTCTAAATAATCTCCATTGATTAATTAGCCTCAAAACTCATTTGAAAATTAATTTTATTATTTTTAATTCTAGTTTCTAAAAATCGTTATTTAATCAACAATAAAGAATTAAACATATGATGTATACGAATAGTTATAAATATATAAAAATTAGTCAAATAATCCATAAATTGTATTATTCAAATCAAATGATATATAAAACTTGTTATTCAAATAAAATACATTAAAATATCATTGCATCCTTAGATCAAAGCGAAACTCATCAGTCTTGTAATCCTACGTAGCATCTTGTTGATGTTGTTGTTGACCAGTGAGCTATCCAATATCTTTGGCCATATGTGGCATTATCCATCTATCAATTATCAATGTATATGATGATGATGTTCCAGTTGATAGTGGTTGAATCAGCTATAGTGGTGGTTACTGTGGTAACGGATACATGCAAGCGAAGGGCTATCGATAACCATACGTAAGGGTTGCTAATAACTATATAGATAAGGAGGAGGTGGATGATGCAGTGGCTGCTAGCTTTATTGCTATTGCTATTAAGTTTATAAAAGTTACCCTATCCGAGTTTAAATAACCTCTATCTATTGCTGCATCTTAGCAATAATACGCATGAGCTCCTGCACCGTTGTGGGTGAAATGCTCTTAGAGTGAGATGCAGTGATTAATGCAGCTGTGCTTATGGTAGCCTTAAACTCTAACCTATAGATTTATCTCTTCTTCATCCTACCTATGGTGTCCTCCATAAATTAAGATTAGATTATTAGACCACCTCACCAGTCATCTCCCCCGTGCCTTCAATGCCTTCTTATGCCTGAATTTGCATAAAATCCTTTTTTCTTTTATTGAAATTCTTCTACAAATCAAAACAATTAATTAATTGATATTATAAATGTAATATTTTATTACTAAATGTACAATACAATAATAAAAAAAATACAAGTTAAGAAAAGCTACTTGTATAGCACTATGCTACTTAAGATGATACCTACTAGTTATCCTTCTGGATGTGGGTGCAACGAAACAAATTATCCACAAGTAGCTTGACCCCTATCTTACCTATTTGTACAACATGAAAAATTTCATGAATAATATAGATAGTGGTATGTATCTGACTACAATAATATAAATGACATAAATAACATTGAGTTTAAATAATGTTACCATATGTAACCGATGCTTTGTTATGAGGAATTATAAAAGGTCAGCATCTTACAGTGAGTTAAAGTCAAATTTTATACTTAACATTTTTATTACTAATGATAACTCTGAATAGTTAGTACAACCTATCTATAATGGTCGATGTACATCTTCCAACATATCATAAAAGTTCCGAGCATCCCTATTTAGAGGCTCTTCCACATTGAATTCTAAGTGAGTTGTAATGTTTGGTCAACCAACATCCAACATTATATTTTCAAACCTATTACTTGCATTATGCAAATCCTATGTCATACAACTAGAAGACAGTCCCTTTTATATAGGTTTCTCCTCACCATGATCAGTCTATCACTAATAATCATATTTAAATCAAAATCTATATAGATCAACCTTAACTTTATCAGGAGGTAAAAATTTTCTACATTTATACTCAAAGCATGGACACGTTATCCATTCATCATATAAATAAATTGGCTAAAATTATGTAAAATTGATAAATTCTTTTATTCTATTAAGAAAATTCGTTTTATATCTACTATGTCCCAAAAGAAGTCTATCATATTATCACATATGTATTTTGGAATTTTCATATTCTATTTTTTAAAGTTTATATTCAAATATGGTAAGTCTTCACATATGTCTTCATTTACATATATATTTTCCCTATTTATTAAATATTTTCAAATATGAAAAACTAACAAAAAAGTTTATCAACATTTCATCCTAACTCCTAAAAAAAAATTTGATAGAGTTTTTGTAATAGTAACTACATTCATATTTCCAACAACATATAATTTTAATTTCGATAGTTCCATTCATCAAACGCAAAGCAATAACAAAATTAATATTTAATATCAACAAAATAGTTAATAATTTTCACAATTAACAAAATCCAAATATATAATTTTTAATGTAAAAACAAGTATTATAGCCCATTTGGATGGGCTTTTTTTTTTAGGAAAAAGCTTTTTTTTAAATAAAAAGAAACAAAAAAAAATTTAAAAAAAAGGTAAAAGTAACAAAAAAATGAAATTTAACTTTTTTTTGAAGCTTCAATTTACTACTTCAAAAAAAGTACTTTTTAACTTTTTTTTTAAGTTCTAATTTGCTGCTTTTTTTTAAGCCCATCCAAACGGGAATGCCAAATATACATAATTCCTAAAGTAATGTCAATAATATAATGAAGCAAGTAATCTAACTACTTAATCTAAGTCAAAATATAAATTGACAGTCCCAGTAAAAATTAAATTATAAAAAATAAATGGATCTTACCCTTTTTCTGTTGGGGAATTTTTATACACCTTTATCAATTTTATTTTTTCTTTTAATAAGATATGTAGAAAATTGATAACCAGTAAATGTGAAGATGGCAAAGATTGAAGATTAATAGCAAGAGCAATTTAAATGCAAATAAAGAAAGAGAAGTTGAAGATACAGATTTTTAAAATGGTTTAACTTGAATTAAAACTGCAATTCAAGTCTACTCTACTTAATCTTTTTTAACCGAAAGACCTCTTGAAAAACAAAAAGTATCAGGATTTATCAGGCTACTAAAATGCTAATTTTACAACAAATACACAAGAATTTGATAGGCTTCTTACTAAACTAAAAGAATTGAAATAGACTCTTCTAAACCTAAACAAATTTTTAAATCCTAGAAATCTCAAATAAAAAGAAATAGAATAGAAAGGGATTAAAAAATACAATACCAATGTTTGAGATGAAAATTCAAACTATCTAAGATAAACTCAATTGATCTTGATCCAAAACTCTTGAAAAAATCTTAGAAGTTTGATGAGGTAGAAAGAAAATCATGTTTAGCTCTTTCTTAAATGATTTCGCATTAAATTGTGTAGAAAAACTGTCAGAAATCATTTAAATAGGGAAGGCAGTTAGGCTTAAATAATTGCTATAACTGCCTATAATAGAATAACTAACTTTTAGTTATTGCATCAATTGTTGCATTGATTACAGGTGGTTACAACTAAATAATTAGTATGGTAATCGAAGTATAGTCTCTTATTCACAGTCTTCACATCGATTACTGCATCAAAATAGCTATTTTTCCTAACCTTCAGTAAAACAATTTTTCAAATTTGTATTTCATGCATTGATTGCAACTTTGATTGCGATATGAAATCTTCATAAGTTCTTTAATGCATTGATGTGCAAATCGATTCATGATAGAAAAACTAGTTTTTATAAAATCTTGTTTTCTTTAAGTGATTTTTCTACCTTATTGTTTAGTTTAAAAATATTTGAATCAAAATCATTTGAATTTATTTACAAAAGATTCTATTGAAAAATAAATCCTAAAAGGTAATCTTGGATCTCTTGAATCTTGAATCAAATTTCTTTGAACCTGCAAAATAAATCAAAAATACTAAAATAGATTGTTAGATAAAATTGTTTTTCAACATTAGAATTAAGGAAAATATATAGCTAGAGTAATCTAGGTTAATAATTTCCCCCTTTTTGATGCTGACAAACAATTTTAGATGAAGTTCAAAATAAAAAAATTTTGAGGGAGGAAATCATCTAAAATAAAACTTTATGTTTTTTCTCTCCCTTTTGAAACATAAAAAATAACAAAATATGGGAGGCAGGAAAAAATAAAAGTCATTACTGCCCCTGAATTTATGAATATTGTTATTGGTGCATCGATTATGTAATTGATTACTTCAAATAAAATGATTATTCAGAAATAGTGAAAAAATTTTTACATCAATGTCAAAATCAATTAGAATGTCAAATTTTTGAACTAGAAATCGATGTAATAACCGATTTATGTACATCAAAAAGAAGTAAATAGATGCTAATTCAGTTTAATGTGCAAAGATCAATTTTTATATATGAATAAACTATGTAAACTTGTACCTTAATCTTTAAATTTATATACCTAAAAAACAAACTTAAGAAGCTCTAATGCTTAAGTTAGATTTTGCATTAAAATAATAAGCATAACAAATCAAATAAGAATCTAAAAATCAAATAAGAGTATATAGTAGTAAACAATTGAAAGTATCAAGTTTTGTTCAATTTCTTCAAGATTTAACATACCTATTTCTCTTCTGATGAATATAAATCTCTTTTCATTTAAAGGGTAAAAATATCTGCTAATTGAAAGTCTGTTTGAACAAAATCTATTGAAATATCTCCTTTTTTAACATGATCTCTCAAAAAGTGGTGTCTAATTTGGTTATGCTTAGTCCTAGAATGCATAACAGGATTTTTAGTTATATTTATGGCACTTGTGTTGTCACAAAGTATTGGAACTTTCTGAAACTTTAATCCATAATTTGAAAGTTATTGTTTCATCCATAAAATCTGGGCACAGCAACTTCCAGCCACTATATATTCTACTTCAACAGTAGATAATGTAATACAGTTTTGCTTTTTGCAAGACCATGAAACCATGAATGTCCAATAAATTGGCAAGTACCACTAGTGCTCTTCCTATCTATTTTACTTCCTACATAATCTGCATTAGAATATCCTAATAAACTGTAACTATTTGACTTAAGATACCAAAGTCCTAGATTTTTAGTTCCTACCAAATATCTAAAAAATTCTTTTAAGGGTTGATAAATGTGATTCTTTAGGATTAGTTTGATATCTTGCACATGCATAAATACTAAGTATAATGTTAGGTCTACTAGTATTTAGATATAACAAACTACCAATCATACCTTTAAATAAGGTAGGATCTACACTCATATCATTCAGATTATTATCTAATTTTAGAGAAAGACTCATAGGAGTTCCTATAGGTTTGCATTTGTCAAACTGGAATTTCTTTAACAATTTAGCAGTGTATTAAGTTTGATAAAAGAAAATACCTTTAACTGATTGTTTAATTTGAAGTTCAAGAAAAAAGGTCAGCTTACCCATCATTGACATTTTGCATTCATTTTGCATCAGTTTTGAGAACTTTTTATGAAAATCTTCATCAGTTGAGCCAAATACAATATCATCCACATAAATATATACAAGCAGAATATCTTTACCTTTTCTAAAATGAATAATATGATATCTATATTTCCTCTTTTAGATCCTTTTTGAATTAAGAACTTATTAAGTCTATCATACCAAGCTCCATGAGCCTATTTTAAACCATAAAGTGCTTTTTGAAGTTTAAAGACATAGTCTGGATATAGAGAATCTTCAAATTCAAGCCGTTGCTATACATAAATTTCCTCTAAAATGTATCCATTTGAGAAAATACTTTTAACATCCATTTGATAAAGCTTAAAATTCCTAATAAATGCAAATGCTAACAACATCCTAATGGCTTCTAGTCTAACTATTGGAGCAAATGTTTCATCAAAATATATGTCTTCTTCTTAATCATAATCTTTAGCAACTAGCCTAGCCTTATTTCTAACTATGATGCCATTTTCATTTAATTTATTCCTAAATGCCTAATGGGTCTCTATTACATTATATTAGTCATTTTTAGGCACAAGAGTCCAAACTTAATTTTTTTTAAATTGGTTTAATTCCTCTTGCATAGTCATAATCCAGTTATCATCTTACAGGGCCTCTTAGATATTTTTAGACTCAATCAATGAAACAACTGAAGAATAATTGTAAAAACTTTTCAAATTACTGTGTTACCCCTTTTTGATGCATTTCCTATCATGAGTTGTAACCATTGCTATGTTTTAAGAAAATTTTAATATAGCGGCGGTTAAAGTGGTAACTGCTACTATTGTTAAGAATTTCTTAAAACATAGCATGGATTATAATAATCGCCGCTATAAAAAATTTTAGAGGCGGTTAGAGTAATTGCCTTTAAATAACCACCACTAAATAGCACCATTTTTTATAATGATTGCTGCAAGACTTAACAATCCAATTAGGGATATTACCAAGTGAATGCGGGCACAACTTGATGAGGTACCCATTATGTGCAGCAGTCTATCTAATATACTAATATAATGTAGAGCCATTGATTCAACTCAAGGTTGGTAAGTATTTTACCCATACATTTTATTTAGTTTATAAATATTTTAGAAATTTCTATCATGTAATTGCATATTTTGAATTTTTTTAAAAATTTAATCTATTTCAATTTTTTAAACTTTTTGGTCCTTGACATGGGTATGTAACTAGTTTATTTTCCTATAACGTACAATACATGAAATAAACGTCTTATTAGTTTTGAATCTTCTTCAGACTCATATCATATAAATCATACCCTTGTAAAAAAAATTTAAGGCTTTCAATATGCTTTTCTTACCTTATAAACCGGAGAGGAAATAAAACTTTTAAAAATATATGTGCAACATATGAACTAGTTTAAGGTTAAATTAATAACCATTGACATATTCATTTTCATCTAAATTTTAGTACATGATTGTAACTTTTTTAAGATTTTATATGGTAATTGTTATAGTATATTTTACATTTTTTGGTATCTTTGACATAGAAGACATAAGGTCCTACGTAGATCCATTTGGTCAATGATATCACCGACTTTCGGTTGAATTAACCAATCTTAATAGAATCACCTGTTGAGCCATTGGATATTTGGATTCAATTGAGAGAGCTCCACAGATCCAATTTTATATAGAGGTGTCAAAATACGTTAGGTTTAATGGGTTAACCTGGGACTAATATAATTTTTCCTGGCCTAAGATTGGAATTGGTACAAAAAATAATAATAGTGACCCAACCTGATAAGAGACTAGCCCGAAATAACCTAACTAGACAAGCACCTGGGACTGATAAGTATTAATCTGTTATGCTATTGGGTTAACCTATTAACCTGATTCTATTGAACTATTAGGTTAACCTAGTAGATTAACCCGTTAACCTGATAATATATAATAAATGATATATAATTAATTAATTAATATGTGTATGTATATTAAAATTATAATTTTAATATATCAAAATTTATATATTAATATAATATTAAATAATTTTTAATATTAAACTTAATAAATTTATATTTTTATTATTTGATATTCTTTAAA
>JANHAO010008058.1:0-19588 GCA_026873985.1 Saraca asoca | reverse complement strand
GCCACTTAAGTATACCATCAAGCATCCCATACTACTCGATGTGGGACTAGGGGCGTCCCCCCAGGACCCTATCAATGGACCATCCCTGGAAAGCCGACGTCCCGACGGCTGCACTCTGCGACGCTTCACTCGCCTTTGCGGTCAGCCCCTTCGCCGGTCAACCCCTCCGCAGGTAGCCCTTTCCGTACCGCTGACACCAGCTTTGATACCAATTGATACGACCTAAGTAACTTGGAGAATCCATCCCCAAAAGACCAACCCATTAGGGGGGAGAACCAAGCCACTTAAGTACACCATCAAGCATCCCATACTACTCAATGTGAAACTAGGGGTGTCCCCCCAGGACCCTATCAGAAAAAAAATTATATTTCAAATAATTTATAACCTAGGAATCCAACACTTATCTAAGAACATGCAAAATAAATCTAAATGTCTATTCTAGAAACTTATCTGACTATCACAATTGGAAAGATCCTTAAATCTCAAAGTTCATCCAAAGAACATTGACAAGGTAGATTTATAAAGTGGGATAGTTCCTACTTGTATGGTACAAAAAAAATATCATGTTACTGCTTAGAGTTTGGTTGTGCCTACATAACATTGTAGAATTCACCATTAGACCTTTTACCACCATTGATTGGAAGGGAGAGGTGGGCATAAATTATTTGACAGGTAGAAACCCTATATTCCTTGAACCATGAAAATGTCAAATGAATTACTTTTAGTATTAGTAACTACTGCGGACACGAAATCTACTGGGATGATAAATGACAAAATGAAGCTACATTAAACAGCATTTCTAGTCACATGTATTAGTTAAAAATCTATACCTAAAAGCATCCTCATCCTGGTTCCCTTAATTTCAGAGGTTTAGAATTCAAAAATTTATCCTTATTTTTCTTGCAATACCATTTATTCACTTTAATAAGTTAGGTTTACTTTATGTGTTTGTACTTGCTAGTTTTGGCAGAGAGAAGCAGCAAGCTTGAGGCAACAACTGCAGCACTTGCAAGAATGTCACAGGTAAAGAAAATTACTTTCCCAACAAAGGCCTGTTATACTGGTAATGTAATAATCAGAAATATTTTACTTCCTCTTTGCTTGCCATTCAACTTAACAAAGGCCTGTTATTCTTCATTCTTCACATACTTTATCACAGAATTCAGAGAGAGAATGACACCCGTTTTGCTTCCATTGCCCTCTCACATTCTCTAGTTAGAAATCCTATAGTTTCCAGCATGAAATTAAAATATTTTGAGAGACCAGACATGCCTTTCAACAATGAGAAAATAAGAAAAATCTAGT
The DNA here is from genome assembly GCA_026873985.1 of Saraca asoca. Taxonomy (NCBI): domain Eukaryota; kingdom Viridiplantae; phylum Streptophyta; class Magnoliopsida; order Fabales; family Fabaceae; genus Saraca; species Saraca asoca. Next base: position 18,283 of record JANHAO010008058.1, on the reverse strand, counting down.
GTGGACTACGGAGGAGGGAGGAGGATTACAATGATGAGAAAGAAAATTCTTTTAAGCACAAACTAAACATGGAAACTATTTTGGGTACAGACCAACACCAAAATATATATACATATATATATTTATAGAAAAAGAAATATTATTAAAGGAAGGAGAGAAAATACAAAAGAAGAGGACAAGAAATCCTCAAATGGAAAGAGTAAAGCTAAAAAAACAATAGAACATGAAGAAAACCATCCTATCAGTGATCCAAGATAGACTTCCAACTCCTTTGCAAATCTGTCAAACTTATTCTTCGAAAGAAATCATGAGCTTTAAGCCAAAGCGAGGTGATAAACAGAACTTTATCCCACACTAACGCCATCAGCTGAAAAATCTGTTTAAAAATTCTAACATTCCTTTCCAACCATAAACACCATAAAACAGCAAAATATAACTAGAACAAACATTCCCTAGCTTACAGAATATGTGCTAGATAAATCCCTCAAAACCAGACTGCATGATTAATGTAAGAAACTGATGACTAAGAGCATGGTGATTTGTGTTAACAGCGATATTCAGTATGATGGCTAAGAGCCTAAGAATCCTCATTTTGGTGGTTTATTACTGTGATCAGTAGCAATACTCATGCTGACCAGGACTAGTTCCATGCTTACTAGAAAAAGACTCAGATGACAGGAGGGAACTACTAGTTTTTAGAGCAAATCTGTCATTAATTGCAATGCTAGTTCTAGCAACATAGTTAGTATAAAAATATTCAGACAGGATCATATTAGTTTTTGTATGAGGTTAGCCTGGACATCAAGCTAACAACCATAGGCAAAATTATGTAGATCGAGTGAACACTACTACTACTATTACTACTCCTCCTCTTCCCTTTTACAGTAAAGACATAGACAGCCTTGCAACCACTGCTGAGATGTTCAGAATAATATAAAAGCTTCCATATAGTTTATCAGTTATTCAAATCACAATAAACTCCCTACTCAAAATGCAACAAGATATTTAAGATACATAACATAATGCACAATCCAAACTTATCCAGAAAATTCCTTGCTCTCACTTGTTGCATGAAGCTGAAAGAAAGGAAAGAAATGTTTTCCCAATCCCAATAAAATTTTTAAGGCTCACATGTTGAAACTGTGTTAAAAGAGCTAAAGTATATATTTAAGACTGCCTTAAGATGAAAGAGTACATTTTATTTCTCAACCAATTCTAATTTAATGGTTCATATTAATTGTATGCAATAAATTGCATTACACAGGAAGGTTGTGAAAAAGAAAAAGGCTACTCTGATCAATGAATATTTTCATTGATTTGAGTCCATGGCAGGAACAGCCCAAAAAAATAAGGAAAATACACAAGGTATCAGGCTTGACACCTGTAGCCTAAAAATGTCATGTACGTCTGAGTTTTAAGTTCCATAAAACTATAGTTTTGACAAAAGAGCAGCAAACTATTTGGTGGTCATAGGAGACAAGGGAAGTATAAATAACAACATAGATTGAATTGTCTCATATATATATATATTAATGTTGTTCAATTGCTACTACAAAGATGAATAATTTTGTAAAGTACACAACTAGAATTTTGTAAACCACACAACTTAACCCTCCAAAACTAAATAGAGATCTACCAACAGCTTAAGCTTTTGCAATAAATTGGCACTTGACATGGTAGCAAAGCCTCCATCACCCAAAGTGTCAAGGTTCAATCCCTACTTCCTCCCCCACATTCCTAATTAAAATTAAATTTCAGCTCATGGTAAGGTGCACCTGTGCTGCATTCACAATTCAAGCCCAGAGGGATTTCATGTGAAGGGGCATGTTAGAGAGGTGATGAAACCACTCATGGTTTCTCTTAACAGATTAACTTTTTGGATGAATTGACACTTGACAATAACATTAAAAAGAAAATAAACGAAGTTTATGGTATCCATAATGGTATGTTTAGATAGAGGAGAATCAAGGGGAAGGTGAGGGAAGGAAAGGTTATACAAAATCAAGGGGAAGGTGAGGGAAGGAAAGGTTATTGTATAACCTTTCCCTCGTTTGGAAGTTTTATTGAAGGAAGGGAAGGGAATGGGGAATTATGATTAATCCTCCAAAAACCTCCAACATCCTCCAACACTAGCATTTTTGCGTTCCTCCAATTTGGGGGGTTTTTGGAAGATTTTCTAAATATCTAAACAAGGGGAAGGGAAGTCAACTCTTAACCATCCATTCTACTACTCTCTCTTGTTGTCTTCCTTTCCCTTCCCCTTCTACCTCCAAAACATCCTATAAGTCATAAGACATCACCTAGAAGCAATAAACACATCAAATATTTAAAAAGGTATTCCTTATACTCCCAGATTGTAATTGCAGGCAATTAAGGGGTGAAGAACTTTCTGGTTTGGGCATTAAAGAATTACATAATTTGGAAAATCAACTGGAGATGAGTTTAAAGGGTGTCCGCATGAAAAAGGTATGACAACTCACGGAAATCAAAATTTCCACCTTTAGTTGATTAGTATGAGATACATCTGTAGCATATGTATGACCCTAACACAATCGTTTATGTCCCTGCAGGATCAGATTTTAATTGATGAGATTAAAGAACTACACCAAAAGGTTTCTGAGAATATGGTTCAATTCCTGCAAATTTTAACAGCAGTCTTAATGCGATTCTGACCAATTTCCATTGATGCCAATGCAGGGACATCTCATTCACCAAGAAAATATAGAACTTTATAAAAAGATAGATATCATCCATAAAGAAAATGAAGAACTACGGAATAAGGTAAATGACCATGAAAACACGTATCATTTAAGAATCTCTTAGCATCTTTTCATTAATATACATAAGCAGATCTAAAAGGGAGATGCATGTACAATCAGTAAGTGCACATACACACCCACAAGGTCCGCAACAGAGGGAGTGGACCGAATAAAGGAAAATGCTTGACACACTCTCCACCACACTCACTCCCCCATAAATTCTCTCCCACAATGCAAGTGAGGCACACATGTGGGCTCCACTTGCAATTTGAAGAGAGCAAGTGAGGGAGTAAATGGTGAAGAGTGTGCCTATCATGCTCACGAACAAATACCTTTCACTCATCTGCTAAGTCTGTACAATTTATCTTAAAGCCACATGTATTTAAAGTTTTTTAGCTACATGTACTATTTAAGTCTTGATCTTAGGTTTATGAAGCAAGGAATAAAAATGAAAAAGATGGGCCATCCAATCATCCATATTCTATGAGCAATGGATACGACCTACATGCCCCTATCCATCTGCAGCTAAGCCAGCCACAGGGTCAATACAGTGAGCCACCAGCCAAAGGAATGAAATTGGGGTATTCCCTTAAGCTGATGATATTTCTTGTACAGATTCAGTCCATAAAATTTTCTGTTGTCATCATAAATTAATCATATTAGAATCTACAACAGATTGCAGTTGCATTAGCAAATCTGTTCAACGATCAGGGATGGTTGTCTGACAACAAGCTGTCAACAACATGCCCCTCAGAAAGATCAAGCTTCATACAGTAAGATTGTCTACTTCAACAACCAGATCAATTACATTCAATCACCACTAATGCACATTTGGTATGACATGTTCTATCAAGAAGCTTTAGAGTTGCCGTTAATGATCAGACATACCAGCTACCTCTGTAAATTTTATGCAATAATGATATCAAATATGCCTGGTGCTGTTTTATACGTTGTCTATGTGTGTTATTAACTTGGTGATATTCAGAAAAACAACCATCTGTTCCCACAGCTCTACTAGTAATAAACATCATGAAAATTATGCAGATCATCGTATTTGTCATCCCTATATTTTCTTTCCTGAAGAATCTAAATACAAGATATATAAAGAGAGGGAAAATAAAAAAGAAGAAAAGACTTCATATTTTTGCAATTAAAAAATCCATTCCTAATTCAGATTGTCCCGATTTTTCTCAATCTCTCCAAATCTCATTTTTCAAAAGTCTCAATGTGATAGAAGAAAGAAAGAAAATATAAACGGACTTCATACTATTGTCTATCGCAATTGTGAAACTTGCACTTAACAAGATGACATGTAACTCAATGCAAAAGTTTAGAAGTTTACCTCAACACTTGTAAAATCAATTTATAATCCTTTGAATTAACCCCCAAAGCAAATTTTGATAACATAAAGAACATAGGTTCTGAATCATATACCACAACCCTGCTTCAATCAAGCTGATTTAAAATGCTATGAAATCTTTACAGTAGAGAAATCTATCCCCTAAACACAAGAAAAAAGAACACCCACCTTTAAATTGTAAGAACAAAAGGTTTTACAATGGTAACCAGAAAAATCAGAGACTAACAGCCGAACCTTGAAAAAACATACGCCTGCTAGAACCTAATTCCTAGTTGTGTGACCTAGCAAAAACTACAGCATTCTCTGAAAGTCTACGCATGCAATGTCTATGACTATTTTAAACATCAAGCCGTCAACTGCCAAAAATCTCAAATGTATAATCACCAACACCAAAAATAAAAAATTTCAATGTAGAGAGAGAATAAGAGATCAAAACTTGTAATAGATTAATCAAACCGTCAAACATCCAATGGTTCTAGAACCCTCGAATAAAGGCACCACCTTCGGAAAGGTTACCATCAAGAATATCATACCAGACGATGTATACGCCCATAATACAAAATGCAATCAAGAAAAACAATGGCAAGACATATTACAGCAGCCATAGATTTGCAAAGTAGAAGCACCTTAAATTAGTATTGTTAACAAGTTGCATTTCTTAAAAATGTAACAGGCTTGCAGTTCAACCATTCAAGAATCTGGAGGGACTTCAGAGTGAGGAATAAAATGCATCAGGTTGATGCAGTCAAGTGAAGGCAGTGTAAGAGAAGATTTCAACAAAGGAGGCTCAATCCGAGTGCAAGCAACACTTTTATAAACCAATTGCTGGCAGCAATCAAAATTATTCAAAACAAAATCCTGGTGTATAAAATTTTCTGTTGTCACAATTAATTGTCTGACCTTACATGATATCTCATGTATTTACTGTACAAGTATGGAGAAAGATAAAGAAGGAAATAGATCTGTTAGTATAAAAAATTAAAAGATGCAAACGTTTCTATTCCTTCTTGTAATATTGATCGTGATAGAGAAGTAATCTATACACTAAAGAAAATGCATGGACTGCTCCAGATCCATTGACATTACATGCATGAAGATTGGTACCAAGAAGTCTAGAAAATGATTTCAGAATTTGTAAGAACATTAGATTCTTAAGAGTTAGACGAGCATGAAATATTGAAACTGGAATTAATGACCAAAATAAGCTTATCACCTGATTAAGCTACTGGGAAATAAGGGTTGGAGTTTAAAAACCACTAAAGATCTGATATAGCAATAATATGAGTTAGTCCGATCTCCTGAGGCTAGTTGTACTAGAAACAGGTTTTATTTTTTAAATAACATTAGAAAGCACAATAAAACTTGATTCATAAAGCTTCACTCACAAGTAACAACTCTTCTAGAATATCCCCCAGTGCTAACAAATTAAAAATTCTAGTTCTATCTTATTAACCCAAGAAATAACTATATATAATCACTAAAAATATTGCTTACGAAAATTGCATAATAATAATTGAAAATCAATATATAACTATCACTGACCCCTCACCCTTTTGTCCTGCATCAGCTAGATTATCAGCAGGAAGAATCTATTGAGCAATAGACTCACTAGTTACAGCTTATCACCATAATGCTTCCTTGGCGAAATGGTAAGTGTCCAATCATTGGTTAAGTAATACACAGTTCATCAACGTGGACTGCTCATATATAGGCCCGGGCTTATAATTTTTTTGCTCATGGGCTGAGCTTTCTAATATCAATTCTATGCAGTTTTGTGCATTACACAGACAGCATCACTAAACCCATCCCCTCCTTATACCCTCTTAAGTCCCAGCCATCTCAACTATTCTTTTTGTGACAGACTCTAAAGTTGCTAGAAAATTAAATAGAAGATAGTTTTTACGTACCATACCAGGCATTAGGACAAACCTAAGATATTTTACACGTAGTGCATTGTATATTCCTACAGAACACACGTTGACCACATATAAATATAAATTTCAACAACGCCTCTAAAGTTACGTCAAGTAAAACCCAGATTATAATGAGTCCTTGCATAACTAAGAATAGAATAATCCTAGAAATTAAAGTTGACATTTTTTATTTATAATAATCCTCAGCATAGTTTAACGTCTAAGAGCACCTAATAAAAAACCTGTTTCCCATCGAGCACAACCTCCATATCAGCTATTTTCCAAATCCTTGCATGTTATATCTCTAAAACATCTTGCTTCCAACAAACTAAGCCTCTGACTATAAATTCTAGTGAGTCATGAAATGATCTTTTTATCCAAGCTAAGCTAAGATTCTCAAAGACTCAAACCAGCTCATTTTCTATGCTTCACAGGAACAAATATATACCAACTCTTCCTGGGCCTCCTGGCTCATACATTGGAATAGCCATATAACTGACTTCAGTTCAGAGTGGCTATTATGCCATCATGTCAAGTTATTCCATGCTTGGAAGCGTCAACCCATATACAACAAAAATTACTTTAAAGTGTTCACTCTTAAGCAAAACTGAAGATGTAGCGGATGATTTATTTCTCTTAAGATTGGCCATACCATGTAGTTATCGCAAATGAAAAACCACATAGAAGACATCCTAATGCATGATAACCATAGTGTCAGTGCCATTAAAGTGTCATCTTCATGGCAAGAATCAGATATTATAAATCAACTTCTGAAAAATATTCAAGCTAAAATACTATTTAATAAAATATTGGCTACTCTTATGCTGTCTTTTCAGTACCACACTTCGTGCTTCAACTCCTCAATGGCTTGATGCATCAGTAGATTTCAAGATAATTTGTCAATCTTCTTTCCTTCCCAAGTGACATAGTTTTAAAGAATGCCATACCTTAATAGTTCAGAAATTGCATGACATCTGCATACAGGACGCCCCTTCTTATTCAGGCAGTACAGCCAATTTGAGGACAATAACTCAGTTTTGAGGGCAATAACTCAGTTCTGCACGCATCATTTCTGAGATTAATTTAAAGGGAAGAATAAAAGAAGTCATGATTCTAGATTACTAAATAGAAAATAACTAAATATGACAATCATTTTTTAACCAAGATAATCACTCTCATAACATAATAATAACAGTACGATGAAATAAACTATTGAAACAAAGTTGAATATGAAAACTTCAAATGTGTTCTTTTTTTTTTTTTTATAGAAAAAGAAAATATTGGAAGAAAGAATGATAATACAAAAAGAGGATAAGTTAAGCTATGCTCTAAGAAGAATACAGGATACATGTCCATGTCAGCAAGAACAATCATGTGCACAAGATAAAATAGCTTTCGTGAAGTACAGAATTAAAGCAAAGAAAATATAAAAATAAAATATATCAACGGATCATATTAGATCAGTTGCTACTTTTAACACCTTCTGAGAAATGCTAGCGCATAATGAGCTAATATTTATTGTTTGACCATTTCCTATAATTAATATCTCTACTCCTAATTAAGGGAACACTAAACAGTTATCCGTGTTATTTTCTACCATCTCTTTAATTAAGAGCCTCTATTTCAATTTTTATGTTTCTGTATGTGCCACTCTAGTCTTGAGTACAATTAGTAATACATGGAGGAGAATCAACTACTGACAACAAAAACTAAACAAGTCAAACAAGATTTGTGCTGAATTTTATAAGCATATAACAACTTCTCAGGAAGAAAAAGAAAAAAGAGAAAAGAAAATAACTATCGTCTAACCATCTCTTTCTAGCAACTATATTTTGAGTTGTGGGAGTTTGAAATTTCTAATTTTTCTTCCAAAGTTAAATTTACAAGTAATCAAATAAGAATCTTGTAACACCTAAGGATCAGAAAATTGAAAGAGAAAATTCTTTGACACAAAAAGACAATAATTTGATTGCCCCTTTCTACAAACTATATTTTTGGGAGTTTGAATGTTCTCTTTTTGCAGTACATTGATTTATGAGTCATGACTGATGAGTAATCAAATGAACCATATAACACCTAAGGATCAGACAACTCAGGGAAAATCCTGTGACACAAGACCCTTTACTTCATTTGCTTGATATGGATTCCTTGAATTAAGAACAAGAAAAATAGTTTTAATGACGAGGAGGCCTCTATAGTCCATACTAGGAATGACGGAAAATTTCTTCCAATCCATAATCAATTCTTCCTCTCCTTTCAGTACCTAATTGTAAAGAAAGTGGCTGGGAAGAATTATCCTCAAAGGTGCAATGAATTGCAAGGGCTCAGCTGAAATTTAATTTTCTAACAATGGTCTACAGTCAAAATTAAATTTAGATTACAAAATTAGGCAAAGTGACGCAGTGTTAGTGATTGTTATATTCTTATACAGGGACATCAAAGGGCCAAAAGCAAAGGCATAAGGGATCGAAGGATGCACCTATGTTGCTAGGACAAAATGCTGGAGGTATGGGGTTCAATCCCATGCATCATGACTCATTTATATTACTAGGAGGCACGATAATATTAACAAACTGCTTTTGGATCATGTATTCGATTGTTGGCAGATTTTCAAAACAATACACTATTTTGCAGTCTACAATGAGTATTTATGTTTGACTAAATAATATTTGACTAACTTAACGAGAATATTAGTTCCTTATGATTATGCTTAAGAGTATTAACTGATGGAAAGATTCAGGCAATAAGATTATGTTTATGTTGCTTACTAAACTATTGCTTGCATTCCTCATGATTTTGAATTGGCACTATACAAATTCTAGCCTACATCTCTTGACTTCATGCACATGAAATATACAAGTTTCAAATCCATACTCCGCAACATATAACTTTGCTAGTAAACCGAATTCATGTCCTCAATTCAATTCTCCTCCCCAAACAACTTTACTACGTAACCACTACAAATAAGATTTACTGAACATTATATAACTTTTTAGGCCCTCCCTTGGGTGACATCGTACTCGCTTTCACGAAGTAGCATCTTAGTTAGTATTAATCAATGTCTAATCCAAGGAATCGCCAGTAGCCTAAACTTACAGTTCCTTTACTACTGCAAACATGCACTGTAAAACTAGACATGTTCGTCAAAACACGAAGCCAATTTATTTCCAAGGTGGAAACTTTCAATTACAGATCACATTTCCACTACACATCAAAAACCAACTCCCTGCCGTAAAAGCAACCTTAACAAATAATAACAATTTGAAGATGAATACGGACATTAATTACCTGATGATAAATCAGAAAAGCAAATCGATCAGTACGGTCTCATCGACTGGCTCTAAATTCTAGGGCATCGAATCAGTCGACCGCGACGAACCTATACAGACAGGAAGAAAAGACAAAATCGCAGTCGGGAAAGATCAGCAAACCTCCGTGAACATGCCGGTCAGGAGCGGAGGACGACGGAGATCGGCGAAGAAGCAAAATCACGAGCATCTGAAGGAAGAAAACGAGAGAGAATTTGAATCCCTTGCTGCATTGTTGAATGTCATCAGCTCGGTTTGAGCTTAAGCAGGAGGAGTACTACAAAAATGCCCACGTCTCCTGGGGAGAAGAAAATAACTCCGGTGGGAAAGAAAGGCTTGAACCAATCAGAGAGCAGGGAAGTATCTGCGTGCTGCGATCAACATGGACAACTGTCAGGCGAGATTAAGAGAAGGGGTGTATCGGTAAATTCGATTAATGTTATAAGGTTGACGTGTCCAGCAACGGTCGCTATAAAAAAAACCAAACGAGGACGTGTATTATCCTAGACTTTATTGGATTGGATTATCTTAATCTTTCGCTGGCGGCATGGCATACAGGGAGCAATTTAGTGTCCTGCGGAAGGAGAAGGTGCAACACAGAACGCAGAAATACTAATACATTTTGCAGGGTATATATAAATTCAGAAAAATGTCAATTTTATCCCCTTTTCGGTTTTGAATAATTATATTTAATGCTTATAAATTATTAATTTTTATAATTAATTTCTTTTAATTTTAGATTATTATATTTAATATTTATAAATTATTAATTTTTATAATTAATTTTTTTAATTTTAAATAATTATATTTAATATTTACAAACTATTAATTCTTATAATCAATTATTTTCAACTATAAGAATAGTTGCATTTAACATTTAACATTTATCATATAAATAATTTAAGAGAGCAAACATACTTAATTTAATACGAAATTTTATAAAAGATAGAATATAATATAAAGACCTTGTAATTCAAATTTGAAATAAAATTTATGTATTATTTTTTTATTTATTCTTTTTTAGGATATTTTGATCATTTTGATAGGGATTACTTATATAGTGTGAGTAAGAAAATATATGAACACAATCTTTATATTTTTATTTTCGTATTAATAAAATATAAAATTTGGATTCCTTTTAGAACTATGAAAAAAAGCCTTATGTAAGTGTAATTTACCACTTATCTAAAATTAAAAATAGTTGATTGTAAAAATTAATAGTTTATAAATGTTAAATGTATCTATTCTAGAGTTATAAGGGTAATTTGCATTTTCCCTATAAATTCTTATTTTAAAATAAGAGAGAAAAGTACAACCATATAAAATATAAAATATATGAATGTATTTCATTGGTGTGAAATTCATATGAGTATAAATCTTACACTCCTTCATCATTTTTTCTTATCCTAACCTCTAAATATGTTAACATGTCTCTTTAGTATGAATGCATGACCTTTTGTATTCATTTTCTTTCGAAAATGCCTATTTTCATGTTTATGACATAATTAATGGAGTGAATCTGGTGTATATATAAAGAGTAAATTTCTGGTAGATTGGTGTTTTTAAGATTGGATCAAATGAGCATAGCTTATTTAATAAAATTGTGTTATAAAATTTGAGTCAATACATATTAGAAGGTAAATATGGAGCTAAGGGCTCTTGGCTTATGGCTGTGACTAGTGACACAGATTCTTTTTTTTTTTTTTTTTGGAAGGATATTAGCAAGCTCTGGGATTGTGCAATGAGAAATATGAGGTGAAGAATAAAAAACGGCCAATCTGTCTTATTCTGGAAGGATGATTAGCTGAGGTTAGGGGTTCTTTTGTATCAAAAAACTTTGGTACCGATTGACGATGACCAAATGGAAGCTTGTGTGCATGATTTTGTGTTAAATAATTCTGATTGAGATTGAAATCTATTACATCAGATTGTGCCTCTTGAAAATTTTCAAGAATTCTACCAATTTTTCCTCCAACAAATGGTACAGGTCCGAATGCATTGGTTTGGTATGATGATACAGGTTCATTTAGTGTGTCCAGTACATATTCAGCCCTTACTGAAGCATATTTGGAGTGAGAAAAAGTAGTACTGATCTTGTATATGGAAACTATGTGTTCCTCAAAGAATCAAACTTTCCGTGTGGCAGGTCTGTCATAACAAATTATTAAGGATCAATACTTTTACATCCAAATGGGGGCATGGCTCTAAATGTTGTAAGTCATGTCCTAATGTTGAGAAGACAATACTCTATGTTTTAATAGATTGTAAGCATGCCTCCCTAGTTTGGAAAGTCATGGTTCCAATTCATATTTACACTGGCTTTATTGTAATTGATTAGAAGATTGGGTTGATTTCAACTTGCATTAAAAGCTTGGTGATTTTTTTATTCTAAATGAACTCCTGACCTATAAATTCATTCAAATTTTTTATGAAACTTACTATAGCATGACACATTTACCGTCATAATGGAATTTGTTTGAATAAAACAATGGTATTTTTAGCATAAAATGTTTGTGAATCCATGTTCATATTTTTGTTTGGTATATCTAATGTCTTCAATGTTAGAAAAAGAAAATTATAACTTATATGTGTCCACCATTTAAGCTTTTTAAACACAATTAAAAAATATTTCTATGTATAGTATGTTTTATTCATATCAGCAAGTTAATTAAAGCAATTTAAGAGTTAATTGACTGACATTGTATAAAAATGGCAAGTGATGAAATGAAATTAATCTAAATAAAAGTTAAGAGACTATTTCGTGCTAAAAGTTATAAGATTGATGTATAAGTAAAGTAAAGAAGTCTCATAAAGATGGCTCAAGAAAGCTAAAGAGCAAATACCTTTAAGAAGTTGTTGAGTAGAGCAAAAGGGAACACGGGGTTTGAGAGTAACACACACCTAAGGGGTCGAGAGGTAGATTGAAGGTGCTTCAACAATGAAAAATCAAAGTCTGGTTCTAATAGTCTAAGGGGGAGTTATAAGGGGATATTTATAAATTGATGAAGGTAGGTGAACTTAGTTAATGATGTTCGTAAAAAGGAGGTGTTTGTAGGTGCTTAATTAAGAGGGAACAGGCTCAGCTGGGCAATCTTGTGCATGCAGCTAAAGGAAGGTGGGATTTGTGACTTAGGATTACATTTCTTAGGAGGCACGACTTAAGCTAAAGGAGGAAATATTTGTTGAGGTGAGATTGACAAGGGACATGCTAACCAATTTAGTAAAAGGGCTTCAACAGGCGAGAGTGGGTGGAGTGGATGCTTTGTTTTCTCCAATGTTCCCTTACTTCCATCGACGGACCTGAGGGTAAGGGTTTAGGCATGAGATGCCCTACCCTCTGTTGATGTGTTTGAATTGATGAGAATGAAAGGAAAAGAGAGGGAAACGAAGGTTATTGTATAACTTTTCTTTTATTTGAGAATTTTAGTGAAATTAGGAAAAGAAATGAAAGTTACGATTTATGATTAATCTTTCAAAATCTTTCAACATCCTCCAATATTAACATTTTTATACTCTTCCAATTTTAGGACATTTTTATAGAATTGTTTTCTAAACAATCAAACAAAAAAAAAAAGAAAGAAATTATCTCTTAATCATCTGTTTTCCTCCATTTCCTTGCATTTCATTCTCTCTTGTCTTCCCTTTCCTTCTACTCCCAACCTCCAAAAATAATAATAAGTCTCATAGACACAGAGGGAAGGAGGAAGAGGGGGAGAAAAATAGATGGACAAGAGGAGAGAGGGGGTAACTAGAGAGAGTTGAGAGAGGTAGAAAGATAAATAGAGCAAGTGAAGGGTTGAGAGAGAAAAAGAAAAATAAAGAGGATAGAGTATAATTATATAATATATGATAATTTGAAAAAATGATTTCTTTTAATTGAAAGGGAAAGTCACTTTTTCTATAATATACTCTCATTTTTTATTAAATTAAATCTTGTTTCTATTAATCAACTTGTTTTTTAACTCAAAATATAGGAAATTAATAAAACAGTTTTAAAAAAAAACATTTTCCTCTTAAACCAACACACCTTACATGTGATTGTGCAATGTCATTGGCCGGTTATATACTTCTCAATCAAAAAAGAATAATCACTTATGGTATATTTGGAAGTTATAAGGGAAAATGAAGGAAAAACAACAAGAGAAAATAAAGAGCAAGAGAAGGAAGAAAAATGAATGATATCAAGCCGTGACTTCCCCTTTTCTTATTTGAATGTTTAAAAAATTCTCTAAAATCTTCTAAAATAAAAGAACACAAAATAGTGGGTATTGGAGGCTGTTGAAAAACTTTGAAAGATTAAAATCCTAAACACCTCATTCTCTTATTCTCCTCAATTAAAACTTTCAAAACAAGAAAAATGATATAACATAATCTTCCCTTTTCTCTCATTTCTCTCTAATCTCCCCCCGTTCAAATATAACATTATAGATCAACTTTCACCGGTAGTAACTATTGCAGAGATTAGTGTGGCCATCAGAAACCACATCCACGTAGGAGACTTGTATACTTGAACAAGGGGGAGAATCAAAACATGTTCTTTAGTGCAAAAGGTTAGTTTCAGCATTGTTTCTTATTCAACTAAAAATGTAGTAGACTTGGCGGCATTATTTTTCAAGAGGGGATTTACTTCTATGTCTAGGCCTTCTGACCTCATCTCCCTCCCGGGCTGCTTCTTCTTCCTTCAATTGGACGTTTAGTTGGTTCGTCTTGTTGTTTTCTTTGCTCACCCTTTTCTTTCTTCTGGTTCTATTTTCTGATTTTGCCTTTGTTTGCAATGTTTCCTTGTGCTTAAAGGAATATTATTGAAAAAAAAAAAAAATTCTTGTCAACAAGCTCATTGTATTTTTTGGGTACCAGACAAGATTTTGTTTGTGGCTTATCATTAATTAATTTAAATAAGTAATTTTTGTTGTGAAATAAATTTAACAACCTTACTAAAAATTTGTATTTCTATTTTAGAACTTTGATGAATATTTGTTGTTTTAGTTTTATGTATTTTCTTAGAAGATGGCTAATTCTATTTTTTATTATCCTCCTTTAATTTTCTCCAATAATTTTTCTTTTCCTACTAAAAAAACTATCTTACCACCGGTGTATTAGTGGTAAATGACAAGAAGCCAGAAATCCACAGTAAGGCCATGGCAGATACCATGACCAAAAAAAAAAAATTGACAACACAAGTTCTCCATTATAACAATTTGTAAGTGATTATAACAAACATTTATGTTAAATCCCTAAACAACATAGAAGAAAATACTTGCGTCATCTAATGAAAGGGATATACCTAATCAAACAATAACGTAACACAATATATAATGTTCTGAAGGTTTTATCTCACAAGTGAACTCAAATTAAGTTTAGATACTGAAAAATTCTAAAAGCTAATAAAAAAAGATGATAAAAAAGCTACCATACACATTAAAGAAAAATTTGTATCCGCTCATAGAGTTGTAAATATATATTATGGAAAAAAAAGCTATTTTTTCCTAATAAATTATTTTTTTAATAAAATTGCAAATTTGTGAAAAACTATTTGTTATAACTTTTTTGTGTATTTATGTTACACATAGAGTTTACGTAGAGAATTGCAATATTTTAATAACAAAATTACAAAAAGCATTAAACATTTTCATAGAAGTTGCCAGCTAGTATGCGTGGAAGTATTAAGCATTAAACCATTATTTTCCATCTCCTTATTTGAATGTTCAAATTAAGATAAAAAGTTTTTCAAAAACATCTAAATTAGAAGAACACAAAAAAGCTAATGTTAGAAGATTTTTGAAGATTAATTAATTATAATCCCTCGTCAATTCCCTCTAATTTGTTAAAACTTTCAAACAATAGAAAGATTATATAATATAACCTACTTTCCTCTTTTTCCCCTTTCTCCCTCCTTCCCATCAATTCTCCTTAATCCAAATATTTCATTATAGTAAGTTTAGAAGTTAGAAGCGAAAGAAAAGAACAATAATGAGAGACAATGAAAAATAAAGAAATCAAAGAGGATTGGTGGTTAAGAGATGATTTTCCTTCTTCTTGTTTGGAATATTTAAAAAGCTTTTCAACACTACTCAAACACAAAGCAGCGAGTATTATAATTAATCATAAACTCTTTTTTATTTTTCCTCTTTAATCAAAACTTTCACAAAAAAAAAAAAAAAAATTGATATAACCTTCCTTTTCCCTCGAACCTCCTCCACTCAAACAAGAAATTTTTATGTACATTCATATCGCATTAAGCTATTAGCTATTTGATAAATGTATTAATAAATAATCATAAAAAAACTTCCCACTGCCACCATAATCTTATTTGATTTGATATTAGAACAAATTATTTTAAACAACTTTACGTTGTAGGTAAGTATTTTATTCACTCAATCATAGCATTAGTGATCGATATGCCACAACCGCCATCTATAGGAGGCCACCAGCATCATCCCTCCAATAATTTTTAGCTTTAAAGTCTCTCTTTCTATATTTATCTCTATGTATATATAACAAATTCTAAAAGTAGAACAAAAGGTTTTTACATGAATACAAACAATTGAGAAAATTGCTCATGATTTGTTAAAATTAAGACTGCAACTGCAATATTGCAGAGCTTTAAAGGATTCCAGCACATCTTGTTTTTGTTTATGCAGCATATTATTGACACTTTTTTTAGAACAAACCAACATTCTTTAAAGGTTTAGAATAATCAAAATAACGAAACACACAAACTATTATTGTAAACTGAAAGGCTCTTATCTGTGATCAAACTTTACAGATCATTTGGTACTATATTCGACAACATTCAACTTGCATCTCCTTAATGCAAATTAGCATCAAATTAATCTTCATTCATTAGTTTAATTGCTTGATCGAAATAATCGCCACTAACCAAACCATTCTACCAAATTTATGAGATAGTAAAAAAAACTCAACAAATAAAAAGCAACTTACACCAAAACAATTATATTGCACCAATGCAAAAAGGCGAGGAAAACAGAATTAAAAAAATCTTAATTACGCAGCCATAGCCTCATACTACTTTTAAGGGAAATAAATTTGAAAGCAAATATTAAAACCCCACAACAATGATTAACAAGCCTTCAAAGGCAAAACTGCAAAATATCTAGGCTGTAACAAATTACCAGACTTAAATTATAAAAGGAGTAAGAAAATAATTAATGTAATTGATTGTTACCTGGTAAAAAAAAAATAGAAATGAGAAAACCAGATCCACTGCTGATCTTCATCCCATCATTTCTTTCATTTTCGGTTCTAGGGCTGCCAATTCAACGGCGGTGACGAGCCTGTATATACACAAGAAACAAAACAGAAAGCTAAGCTTATAGAAAGAGAATAGTCTCGGGCGGAGAAAAGTTCGAAACCGCCGTTGACAACATACCGGCGAGAAGCGAAAGACGACGGCGATGCCGAGGAGAAGAAGGAAGAAGGGCGAAGCGAACTTGTTGGAGAATAATTCAATCATTGTATACTTGTACGTACACTTAAGTCGGGCTCTATAAAATGGCAGCATAGGAGAGAGAGAAAAAAATATCTAAGGCATAAATAGCTTTTAGTATTCAGAGAGCTGAGATTGTCTGAGGACGCCCTCAGGCTTTCATAATTTAAAGGACAGGGATTTAAGAACAGAAGAATTGGTTCTGGTTGGTTGACGCGTAGTGAGGCTGTCAGATTCTGACAAGTGGTCTTGGCCTTTCTAGGTTGGCACAAGTGGGCAAGTTGAGTTGTGCATGGTTCAAAGAACTTATAATCAGTGATACATTCATAATTTTTTTCATTCACATCTTTAACCACATTCGCCCACTCAGTAGGGTCCTGCAATGTGAAACAGTGGGATATAAATATGAGAGATGGATCAAACATTTTTCAAATATAAAAGTAATAGTATATATTTATTTTAATTCATTTATTTTTATTTATTACATATCTAAGAGAATTTGAATGACCAACAAGAAACTTTAGAATTTATAAAAATATGCAACAAGTAAATTTGAGTGAATGAACAAAACTAGAATATTAATATGTAGGTATGTGTGAGAAAACACTTATTTTACTTCTTTCTTAATTTAATTTGATTAATTTAGTTTCTAAACAAATTGAATGATAATTACATGTATTTTATTTTCTGATCATCCAATTACATCTATTTAAGTTATTTTATTAATTCATTATTTAAATTCTTATAATAATTACAGTGTTAATATGATTATATATTATCATTTTAATATAGAAAAATCAATTATTATATTAATAATTTTGTTAATTGTTCTATGACATAATAATGCAATGACTTAATTTGATCAAATTGAATAATTTAAAGATTAAATTGATTTAAAAATTTTGACTAGACATAATTGAATAATTAAATAATTAAATTGATATTAAAATTTTTTTAAATAAATTGATTAAACTTAAATTAATAAGGAATTAAAACAAGTGTTTAATCTATGTATTTGTATAAATAAAAGTTTAGAGCAAGTATTTTTTGTTCATCCCACTTGATAAAGACAGAAATATTAAATATAAAGGTCATTGTACCATGTCGGCACAATCTCGCTCTTCACAAGTGGGCGTAATAAATTTATATGTCAAATCAAATGGCCTTAAAACAACACATGTTTTAAAAAAATTCTCATGTACAGTGTATAATTATTAACACGTGACTTCTTTTATTCTCTTAGTAATTCAAATTGTATTAATTTAATTCTTGAAAAAATTTGAATACCACTCTAACCCTTCTAATTATTAAATTATACCTGATCAAGTTTCAAAGAATTTTTAATATTAATTTAATTTACAAATTAGTCAATTATGCATAAATAAGTATCTGTATATTCTATCATCAGAACAATTAATTGAATTCTTTATATAATAATTGGTCAAACTAATACTATATATTGTTATGATAATAAATTAATTATCAAATCATCAATT
>JANHAO010008057.1:0-19589 GCA_026873985.1 Saraca asoca | reverse complement strand
TTTGTGGGCACAATTTGGTTTTTTGTTTGCTTGACTTGGAGAAAGGGCCAAGCCAGCAGCTAAGTTGCAGACATTGTTAGTTTTTACTCTAATTACAACAAATTAGTCATTGGGACACGAGAGAAAGTACGACACTTACCACGAGTTTCACAATCCATGAAAATCCATGGTTTCCTAAGATATTTAAAATCATATCATGGAAAAATGAGTTTTTTGGGATAAATTAGATAGAATTTTCTTTAACTATGCGGAATATACAAATCATCAATCATTTAATCTATAGGAATGTATAAATGATTTATCTAAATTTTGTACTTAATTCATTATAATGAAATCAGTCACATGTTCATTGTGTGATTAATTAATGCTCAAAAATAAATATTTATCTATGAATAAATTGGTTGCAATAAAGGAATTAGTGTTGGTAGACATCTTCCATTTCTAGAATTGAAATTCTAAAGTTTATAGATAATGAATTTTGGAGATAAAATTTGTTGGAATAAAGCTTTAAAGGTCACAAATGATGGATTTTAAGGATAAAAATATATGTTATAAAGTTAATTAGTCATATGATAAGAAAATAATTTATTTTACTAAATTTGGTGAACAAAGAGATGACAGAATGAGTCTAGGTGCATGACTTATAAAATTTAGGAGGACTATTTATACATTTTTATAATTCAAAAAATTATGAGTACAATTCTTAAGAATGTTGCATCTTAATAAGATTTTTTGAGAATTATTAATATGCTAGATTTAATTTGTGTATTTTTAGAAATCTCGTCAATTGTTTTGAGAATATTTCTAATGGATGTTATTAGTAGTGTTAACTATAGGGTTGGTGGTAGAGCATAAATGTACGATTGAATAGAATGATCACTATTATATTATTATATGAAGATTTTCCTATCATAAAAATGTAACCTTTTCACCTCCTCCACCTCCATGAAAATACCATTATTCTTAAAAATGATAATTTTTTGAAAAAAATTTCTAAAATTTGAAATAAATATGAGAATGATATCGAGTTCAAAAATTTTTAAAAATATAAAAATAGTAAGCAAATTAAATTATCTTAAAATATATATAAGAAAAAAATTAAAAATATGTTAATAAAAACATATTTGAATCACGGTCATTCATAAAAAAGAACATGAACAACCTCTTTAATTGCAGCTTCACTTGCTATATAAAAACATACCTATGGTGACATAAAAAAACATGTCTTTAGCAAAGTTGAGAAAAGAATTCCTCTCCAAGCTGGTTTAGTGTGGGAGGAAAACAACTATGAATGATAGCAAATACATGGCCCTACACCTCCTTGGAAACTACAGATGGTTGTACATTAGCTGTCTGTTAGTCTGTCCTACTCCTTACCTAAATCAACTTACAATATAATTCTAACTTCCAACTTTTTTTGTTTTCTATTCTTCAAACTAAGGATTATACTTCTCTACAACTTTAAAAATAAAATTATCGTACTCTTATCATCTTTTTATTAAAAATTATAATCTTTTTTATAAAATTATGTAACTTTTTCATTAAAAATTGTAATATATATATATATATTTGCTTAAGGATATATACAATAAAACCCTTGAATTAATTGTGGAATCCATCATTTGCCATCTTTTTTGGGTTCTCCATAATAAACCAGTTCAAGCTTTCAATCCACATCATATTTTAACTTGTCTCCTTCAGCTCTAACTAATGTCAAAGTTTGAAATCTTGACGGCAGTGCATATCCTATATGAAGAAGGTGATTATCCTAAGATTAGCAGCAGTTAGCTATTACATCATATCTTTAACCATTATTTGTTCTGATTTTTTCTCTTTTCCAGAATTGGAATCTGTTTTTGTGCCTTTGGTGTTTAATTGACTTACACTTTTGCCAAGAAGCAGTGCGCTGAACGTGCTTGTCATTATCCAACCACGTAATCAGCTCTCTGTTCTTGTATCAGCCACCTGCTCTTTGCAACAAAATTAGATCATCCATTGCCTATAGATATCTTCTCTGTTGAGGATTTTGCAAATATAAACTTAAAACAATGTATATGCATATAGGATTTGCAAATTTTATATATTAAAAAAAAAGTTTAGAGTCTTTGCAATTTTTTTTATGAATAATTGTAATTTTTTTAAAAAAAATTATAACTTTAATTGATGTAGTTACAATTTTTATGCATAATTTATAAAAAAAATTTACAGAAAGTATAAAATATCTTCATAAAAATTAAAAATTACAAATTGTTCATTGAACTTGCAAAAAAGTGAAGAGCGTATATGTACGCATTACCCATCTATTGACTGTCTGGCCTTATGTATATTTTATTTTATTTTCATTTCTTTTGTTTAAAGATGAAATTAGATTCTGAACTATGAGTCAATGTAGATTTAAAAAAGCAAAAGGGAGGAGGATGTGATTAAAATTATATTTAAGGAAGATAAAAGTGTTTTAATCAAATTTAAATGTGTCTTAGCGTTTTAGAATTTAAATATATATTTTATATATAGTTTTATAATTGGATTTTTAAAATATATATTATTGCATCTAATTTATGATATACTGTATTCATATAGGTAACAAAGTAAGTAAAATAAAAGAAAAATTAAAACAAAAAGTTATATTTTTATATTAAATTAACTGTTTAAGATGTAATATTTTATTACTTTGCCCTTTTCCTTTCTTTTCGTTTTCTTTTATTATTCTACTTTAAGACAAGCCATTAAAGTTATTTATACATATCATGTGTGTAAAATATTCTCTCTTTTTTTTAAAAAAAAAAAAAAAAAACTCTTATTAAGAATCTGGAATAATCTATGTATATAAGTTATGTTTCAAGGACACATGAACACAGACACGGTGACACGTGAACACAGACATTGGAATACGATATTTTCAACGAAATAAACACTGATATGCGGATACAGTTACTATATGAAGTGTTGGTGTAACATAATATATAAGGGTGGGGATATATGCCCATCATAAATATAAAAATTTAAATATGTCCACATATTTGCGTGAGATATTGAAAAAATGGCAGCACAGCCATGCAAATAACACGGTTTGCCTCAAAAGTTTAGAAACGCAGAAAAAGGTTAGGAGGATTTGTCATTTCAGGTGCAAAGATATATAAATTCAGGAACACACGGTTTTCCCTTTACAGTTTCCTATAACTTGCTGCTCCCCGCATGCATTTCATTTGCTAATTTCCATTCGAAGTGCTGAAGAAAGAGTCTATGATGTCAGAAGGGAAATGTTAAACTGAATTCCAATGGTTGATAGATGATCAAGCCATCATGTTAATAACGATTAAATTCATGGAAGTCATGTCATATTATGAACTACATATTCAAAAATTAACGACAATTTAACTGCAACTATGACTTGGCGAATCACAGTGACAGAGCTTGTCATAGTTATGCAAGTTGTCATATTTGTAATCGGTAGTCCTTAATATTACTTGATGGGTTAATTTAAGAAGTTTTCATTAATGACTGATGATGGTTATTTACCATGAAGTGTGCAATGCATTTTGTTATAGTCACACAGTTTAATTGTTAAAAATATGAGGCGTTTACTCTCCTCCTTAAACAATTATTTAATATCTGATAATAAATCAACTAACTAATTATATATCATCTTAATTTTAAAAATAATAATCAACACTCACGATTTATATCACATTAAAATAATTTAAGTAACAAACACATTATACCTAAGTATCCAATTCACGTATAGAGGCAATCAATTCATTCATATAGGCAACAATGATGCTTTCATGTAATTTTGAACATATGTTAATGAATGGGACCAAAAATAGATACATTTATATAACAATATTTCATTTGGAGAGAGACTACTCTTTTCATTCATATAAAGCCTCGTTACAAGATTTTCGAGTGTATAAAGAAAGCACTAAGTCACATACTCGTATCCCTAGACTAATGTTTTGGTGCCTATTCAAGTCACTAGATATCTCTTCTTAAAGTACATTCTAAGCCAAACCCTTCCAACATAAGTAGACATATTTATTTTAAGTTGATATAAGGGCTTTTCTCGTAACTCAAAAGGAATATAATACGCCATAATACATTGACACAAAGATAAAAATTCAAAGATCATAACCATGTGTTTATCTACTTAGGCTAGATAAGTTACATTACTAAAAAATTATATAAATGTCCTTAAAATGGAGAAAAATGGGAAAAATAATTTATAAGTGTATTTTTTCTTAAATTCACACCACATAATTTTCTCTTCATTTTGTTTTTTACGTCAAGTTTTATCTAAATCTGAGCACTTTTACTTGTCGAATTTGGTCACAAGTCCTGATTTGTGACATTCTCCCTTACTTGAAAAACATTGTTATCCTTATTAATAACTCAATTTGACACATGTTCAAAAGAATCTTCAGTCTACTTCTCCTAAGCTCCTCTCTCAACTTCTTCTTTGTTTGTCTCTTTATACTTCACTAGTGTTTTGTCTTCAACACTTCAATCTAATACTACTCCTTGAAAGTTTTTGATATGTTTTTCTTCAACTCTTCTTCGACTTTCTTTTGCTTGTATTTTTGAATTTGTTGTTGACAATGAAAGATAAGCTACCTTTACATCTTTTGAGATGATTGTCTTTGTAGCTTGAGCTTAAGCTTGGCATTTTGGGTATGCCTACTATTAGTATGCCCCACATCTAATGTCACATTCCATTGATGTGAGAAACATAAGTATCACGTCTTGTTTTAGCACAAGCCTTATATTTTGCCCACAAGCATGGCTTGCTTGCAAGTCCTATTTCTTGCTTACAAGTTAGCTCTTATGGTTTCGATAACATTATACTTTCGTTACATACTCTGCTACTCGAACAATACCACTCCTCGAGCATGAACATGACAAGGTGGTTGTCTCCATGATCAAATATGACACCTTGATAGGGTCCCTCTACCACAGCCTATAAGGTTGAATAAAGAGTTATCCATTACTCTTATTCTACCTTGCATACATCAATGCTCTTCACGGTTATTATCATAAGCTCATCTTGTGACTAAACACTAGTACTCTCAAAGTAATGTGAGCTTAAGTCATTGTCACTAGTTGATTCTCATGGCTAAGTCGATGTCTCTGCATGCAAGAACATCATAATAAGATAAAAATATATATGCTAGGCAACTACTCCTCAAACACACACTACATCCTCCGGCTCATCCATAGACTCTTTCTTAAAAGAATTTGTCTACTCTATACATCTCTCTAGATACGTATTGTCCACTACCTTCACTACTACTATGCAAGCTAATACCATTAAGCTTGCACAACTCATTGAACAAATACACCCCCGATAAGGATATGAACTATCATGCTTTGTCATTGTCTCACTACTCTTAAGGCTCTAGGAATCATATTCCACCAATCTTAGTAAATGACTTATTCTCATTATCAAATGCTTCACTACCACCCTTATCGCCTCCTTATGCTTCCTTTCGAAGTTTGGCTTGCAAGGCATTTAGGGAAGCCTTTTATGGACATTCTATCATTTTATGTGGCCTATGGCATAAGAAACATGCCAAGGTCTTGGACTTTTCTTTACAGTTGGATGCCTAAAATGATGTTGAAACTTGCAAGTAGGAAGGCACTCCATTTCTTCCTCCCCCACTCTTAGATTTGCCACCCTTGTCTGATTGGCTACCACTAGTAGTATGCAAGCCCTTTCCATGGGATGTTAAGCTAGGAAAATTAATATTATAGTCAGACAAGCACTTGGTTGCAACTATCACTTCTGTGAGGCTTTAAACTCTCATTCTTTGGAGTTCTATAGCAACTTCTTGCAATAAACCTTCAACAGAACAAAACAACTTATCATTTTCAATCATGTCCCTTGTATCCAACATGATGGTTCTGAATTGATCCTATCTGTCTCAACTTTCTTAGTTTCCATCTTGCTAAATAGTCAACATTCTTAGGAGAAAAGAGCACCTTCAATTTTTGCTTTGAGCTCTTCCTAAATGTTGATGCTACATCTTTCCCCTAAATCTCTTGGCATTTAGTCTTCCACCATACCTTAGCATTGTCTGTGAGGAATATAGTAGCCCGGTTCAACTGAGCTTCCTCAGAAGTAATGCCAGTTGCTTAGAAATATTGGTCCTTATTAAACACAAAATTCTCAAGCTTCTGTGCATCTCTGTCCCCTGTATATTGCCTTAATTCAAAGATTTTCACCTTTTCCATTCGCTCTGAAGTACTACCTTTGTGCAAACCATTCCTGATGGCCATCATCAATTCCTTTGTTGATGTTGTTATGTCACTCATCTTAGTATGAAGAGATGCTACAATAGTCACTTCATTGGTAAGGTCTTTCATAGCATCCCTAAATCATTCTAAGTGTTTTCAATAGCAACAAGCCGCTCATCAACTTACAAAGCATCACCAGTCCCTACACCTTCAACTATTGCGCCTGCTTTGAGATTTGAAACTCAATGCTTGAGAAAATCCCATTCTTTGGCCCTCCACCAGAGTTTAAGGATCTCTTTACTTTGCGAATTTTCTTATGGTTTCAGTAACTCTTTTGAGGTTCCCAAGTGCAATGTCATCGCATCAAAGCGTTTTGTGTACGTTATTCTCTTTGACACAGTTGATGAATTGAAAGGGAGTAACGGAAAAAAAAAAGTGGTCTCAACCATGTTTTAATATCAAACTATCATGGTTTGATAACTTAATTGTTAGAATGTACAACATTTAATCTCCTCACTCAGCACCTACTCATTTAGTACCTGAAAATAAGCTAGTCAACTGGTCATACACCATATTAATTTGGAAAATAATAAGCAACACTTACATTTTATATCACATCGAGGCAATTATAATAGTAAACACACAACACATAAGCAACTAATTCACTCATATAAGCAACAATGATGTGTTTATATAATTTCGAACATATGTTGATGAATACGACCAAAAGCAAATAAATTTATGGGACAATATTTTATTTGAAGAGGAACTACTAATTTCATTTATATAAAGTTTCATTACAAGACTTCTGAGTATATAGGGGAGGCACCAAGTCACATACTTGTACCTTTAGACTAGTGCTTCGATACCCAACACAAGTCACAAATATTCCC
Organism: Saraca asoca; assembly: GCA_026873985.1. Classification (NCBI taxonomy): domain Eukaryota; kingdom Viridiplantae; phylum Streptophyta; class Magnoliopsida; order Fabales; family Fabaceae; genus Saraca; species Saraca asoca. Next base: position 12,465 of record JANHAO010008057.1, on the reverse strand, counting down.
TCCTCCAAAGAGCATTATAAGCCAAAATTCATTAAACACAAGTAGATATACTTTTTCAAAGTTGACATAAAAAATTTTCTCTTAGCTCGAAAGGAATCTAATGTGCCATAATACATCAGCGCAAATATAAAAATTCAAGAATCGTAACAATGTGCTTACCTACTCGCACTAGACAAATTACATTGGTCAAAATCACATAATCATTCTCAAAATAGGAAAAATAGAAAAAATAATTTACAAATGCATTTCTCTCAAATTTGTACTACATGATATTCTATTTATACTTTATTTTTATATCAAGTTTCATTTAAATCTGAACATTTTTACTTGTCAAATTTGATTATGAGTCCTATTAGAAACATATGTCTATGATGTGACAATCATATAATCCACAGGTGATAAACTATTATTTATTCTAAAAAAACAAAATTCAAACTGACTGATTATTAGTAAATCTGACTCCATTTGCCTGAAGTTAGTAAAATCTGAGAGCTAGACATCATTTAATATACTTTCTGTATGCATGACTGAGCAGATACTTTTTCACTGATAAGCGACCCAAAGGATGCACAAAGAATGACTTTCAAGGGCTTAAATATTTATATATTTGTGAGCAACTAATTCATATTTCCTATGAGAAATGCAGATTGAATATATAACCGTACGGTTCAGGTTGAATCAGCTTCCTAATGAAGGACACTTTGCCTCTAAAATGCCCTAGAACTACACAAAAACACGTCACACATTCAGTGAATCCCGTGTGGCTTCCACATGCAACTATTCTCGTACTCAGTACTTTGGAATCAGGGTCTGATGCAGAATTCCTCAATTCCCGAGCACTGCAAAAGAATTTCTTTGGGCACTCTTTCATTTATTCCCTGTTGAGACTGATTAACATTGTCATCAATCAGAAATAAAGGAGATTAGCTTCTCAAGGTAAACTGAGACATCCCATATATCATAATATCCCATCAGATATCTATTTCAGAAAAAAACTCTATTTGTACAGAGTTGTATCTGAACCCCCAATAAAAAAATTCACACCTTGGAGGAGGCTTTTTCAGTTAAAAGATTTCACGGTTATATGGTTCATCCGTGATTGAAAGAATCCAGTGTCATGTCATGTGAGGTTAGGAAATGTAAAATGCTTCTGACTCTGACGTTTCTGTAAAACCAGAAGTCTGAACCTCTGATCTGCACAAGTATGACTTGTCTTTGGTCCATCTCATGTTTTGAGTTTTGACCTTGAATATCCTAATTGCTGGTGCTTCATAACTGAACCAAAGAACTATAATTGACAAAAATTTATTCATCATTTCTCCAAAAGAAACTTCATTAGAGTACAAATTTTCAGTTATAGTACTACATAGGGTCGATAATTCCGACTTTGGACTTCTTTGTTTCTCATCAAGGGCTTGGGTTTTGGAACTGGGATTTCACCAGAAACCTCTGCAAGAACAGAGGCCATCCTTGAAATGGTGAAACCGATTAGAATCTCTCAGGACAATCTCCCTCTTTGTTGTCTTGGACATAAACTTCGCCATCTCATGACAGTCACCACATACACGTAGATTCTTGGTGACCCTAATAGTCCTCCCAGGTGGCAGATTCAATATACCAAAAGCCATGGCTAACTTCTCACTATGTCCACATAGAGCCACTTCCTTCTCCATCTCATCTGCATTAATCAAAGCATACCTCATATTGGGAGAGTAACCTACATCCTTCATTTTCATTCTCAAGTTTGTCAGTAGGGAGTCTATTCCTTTTGCTTGAGGGTGTGATGCATCACCAGCAACAAAGATTTCAAATTTTCCACGGACCTCTATCCAACTACATCCTGGACTCTTTTTCAATCCCTCCTTGCCAATCTTCTCCCTTAACTTCTTTACTTCTTCCCACTTCTCTGCCTCTGCATAGATGTTAGCCAGAAGAACATAATATCCAGTGTTCTCTGGTTCTAGCCGGAAAACATGCTCTGCCACTTTTTCAGCTAGATCTACATCATGATGGATCCTGCATCCACAAAGCAAGGCACCCCAAACTGTAGCATCTGGTTCGATTGGCATCTTCTCAATAAACCTGTATGCCTCGGATAGATTTCCAATACGGGCAAGGAGATCAACCATGCAAGCATAGTGCTCTAACTTGGCCTCGATATTAAATTCGCATCTCATGGACTTAAAAAATTTCCATCCCTCATTCAGCAATCCAGAATGACTACAAGCATAAAGTATGCAAGTGAAGGAGATCTCATCAGGCTGAATACCTTCACTCTTCATCTTGTAGAATGTAGCAACTGCTTCATTTCCAAAGCCGTGCATGCCATATCCAGCAATCATAATTGTCCATGAGATCAGGTCCTTTTTAGGGATCATATCAAAGAGTAACTGTGCAAGAACTAGTGAGCCACACTTCACATACATGTCAAGGAGTGCATTGGCAACACGTAGATCTGACCCATATCCATTTCTCAGTATGTGCCCATGTATCTCTCTGCCTCTTTCTAGAGCTGCTAGGCTTCCACAAGATGGAAGGACACAAGCCATTGTAATTCCATCAGGCTTTAATTTTTTTTGCATCTCAGCAAAAAGTTTAAGAGCTTCATTAGGAACAGAGTTTTTTGAATAACCTCCTATCATAGTATTCCATGAAACAACATCCTTCGCTGGAATACAAGAAAACACTAAATGAGCTTCTTCCATACTTCCACATTTTGCATACATGTCCATAAGAGCATTAGATACAGGCAAGCTCAAGGCTATGTTCTTTTTAATGTAATTGTGTACATCCCTGCCCTTATCCAATGAGCTGCTACAAGCACAGGCATGAAGGATGCTTGTCACTGTATAAACATCTGGTTTAACACCTTTTCTTTCCATTTCATAGAATAAACTGATTGCATTATCATATAGACCGTCTCTCACATAAGCAGCTATCATTGAAGTCCAAGAAACAACAGTTTTTTGACCTATCTTCTCAAAAACTTGAACTGCATCATCTAAATTACCACATTTCGAATACATGTCTAGTAAGATGTTGTTAAACATTATCTCCCTGCCCAAACAAGCTTTTACTCCATAAGCATGAAGTTCTCTACCCAATGCAAGATTGCCATTATTTGCACAAGCCACAAGAGCATTCACTATAGTTGCCAAATCCACATCAATCCTCAAATTTAGCATTTGAGTGAAAAATTGCAGTCCTGTTTCAGAAAAACCATTCATTACACATCCACTTATCATAGAATTCCACGAGATAACATCTCTGTTACCCAATTCATCAAACAAGTTGTATGCACTTTCAACTCTTCCACATTTGAAGTAACAAGCAATTAGAGAGTTAACAACAGTATTAGACGAACCCAAACCCAGTTTATACATATGGCCATGCAGCCTTTTACATTCTCCTCCTTTTCCCAAGGCAGCAAAACACTTCAAAATACATGAAAATGTATATGAATTGCCTTTGATACCCAAACTCTGCATCTTTTTAAATAGATACAAACTTTCTCTATAGTTCTCAATCTTCGCATACTCATACATCATAAAATTCCATAGAAAAACCTTATCATTGAGGATCAGATCAAATATTTTTCTCCCTTCTCTTAAATCTCCACAACTGCCATACATGAACACTAGTTTTGCCCCCAAAACTCCTTCAATCGGTATGCCATTTGAAGAAACAATCGAATGAACCCTTTTGCCATCTTGCAAAGAATTATTCTCAGCACAGAGCTGCAAGATAGAACAATAAGTATTCAACTCAAGCTTGGATTTTTCTGACCTTATAAGCAATTCCATGGCATTTTTGAGATCACCGACTACACAAAGGTTACAAATTTCGGCATTGTTGTCGCCCATGTTTACGTCGTCAGTGATCTCTGTCACCAAGGAAGAGACACTAACACTGCCACAAGAAACTTCCAAATGCAAAGATGAAAAACATGTTCTTGAAGATTGTCTGAAGGAAATGAAACAATTCGGAGATTTCCCATAGTTTGCCTTGTTTCTATAGTCATGATACGATCGACAGGCCGTAAAATTCGGTATAGTCTTCATCATGACTAGCATGGTTTTATAATTTTCTTCCTCCGCCTATGCAAGGAAAGGGGAGGGAAAGTTTAACTGGATAATAGGAAATTACAAATGGTTCGGTAGAAGCCATAGGATTTGTGGTTTTTATCTGTTGGCTCAGCGCGTGGTTTCACGCGAAAGAGAAACTTGTGGACATGCTATTTTGCCAGTGAAGAATATGTAAACTTGAGAAAAATATAAATAAATGGAGAAGGGGTCTGTGATTCATTGATTTGCATATTGCTGAGAAAGATGGATGCAGGTGTTCTCCATTCTCCTGTTGTCCTTCGCTCTCCCATCTCCTCTCTCAGAAGATTAGGGAAATTTGCTGTTTCCTGGAAAGGTTTAGTTTTAATTCTCCTTCTCTTGATTTCGTTTTCTTCTTATATTGAAGTTTTTGAGTACATTGAAATCCCGTCTTGAATAGGATAATTAAAGTAGCGGTGATTTGAGATATTATGAAAAAAATGAAAGAGCTTTGCTCTGCAGTTTGATGTTGCTTTGTTTCTGTTCTGTAATTTTCATTCCATAGTTGATTGTCCATAGTAAATAAGAGTCTTTTCATGGACGATGTTCTACTGTCAGTGCTCGTCAGACTGATCCTGGAAAGGAGCAATATTACTGTTTTTTATATTTTAACAAGTCAAGAAACTATCTCTTAAATTTTAACATCCATTCAATCAATGTCAAAACATCTACTTATTAAAATGCAAGAGATAACAGAATTAAAATCTTAGTGTTACGATAAAATTAAAAATATTTCTTGAAAGGAGATAAAGGAGAAATATTTCAAGAAATATTTTCATACTTTTCAAGTAAAACTCTTTTCTTGGTCTGGAAAGAGAGATAAGGACAAAAATTTACAATGGAATGAGGTCTATGTTGATGCAGGTAGCACCTCTAAATTTATGTTGATGTCTCTCTTTGTGTGAGAAATTCTTCTTAATCATGAATAAGAATTTCTCCTTTTGAAAAGGGCATTACACTAGAACATTTCAGAGCAAGTCCGACCAATTTCTGCAGTGTCATTCATTTATCAAATTGCTTTACCCCACCTATAAGTTATCTATCTTGATGCCGATTAGCTACTACTCGTGAAAAAGGTAAACTATTTGGTTCTGACAAGCAGTAAATATTATTAGCTGCTGTTAATTTGAAATAGTGATAGTTATAATACATGGAAAACTCACATTTTCTAGTGCTTCTGTTTTTTACCCTCCCTCATTTACCTGTATATGGAATAGTAATAGTAATAGTCATATTCTAATGGATTTCACTATACAACTTGGTCTGATTCTTAAAAGCTGTTTGAGAAAGAAAAATAAGAGAAAATGGAAGAAAATGGGAGTTAGCTTGAAATTTTGAAACACATCCAAGGAAATTAGCTATTCATTTGACTTTCTTCCTCTGTTTATGTTTTCTTTGCTCTCAAACAGACCATTAGTATTAGGTTAATGATTTGTTGAAACCAGCCCTAAACTTGTGCGGAGTGTGAGACTGAGGATCATTCTTTGATGCAGCTTGTTCAATTTCACAGAGCCTGCAGCTGAACGTTCATGGTTTGCACCACCCAAGGGTATTTCTTGGCTTAACATTTCATGCATAAGATCTGATGCAGACACAAGAGGTCAAACTCATCGGAGAATATTTGCCTCAGCAAGAACTGATAAAGGTGATGAAACCGAGAGATCTCAGCCGTTTAATTGTAAGAAATCAAAGTCATCTGACAAAGAAGAGATTATAGCTCTGCTCAAACGGATACAATCTGAAATATCAGAGGGAAATTCACAAAGCACTAATGAGAGAAGTTCAAACCCAGACCAGCATGGCTTACCTGAATCCATTCTTGATGTTCTTCACAACAAATCAGGAAAGCAGGCAAGAGGTAACTTCATGGTGTTTGTTTTGGCAATACAATAGAAAACATTTGGGATCATTTGGTCATGATAAAGTGATTTGTTAAATTTTTTTAAAGCCACTATCTTGTAAAATTTGTGCATATCATTTCGATTTAGTTCCTTTATGAAAGTCAAATGAACTTTATGTAGATTAATCTAAATTCAGAACTTAACTACCCTCAGTAACAATGCCCTTCTTTTTAATTAAGGAATCTATAAATTCTAGGAAGCAGAGGAGAACAAATGGATGATTGTGTAATAATGTATTGTAACATTCTATAAACAAACTTTCCCAATTTGACCTCTTTCTTTTGAGGAAAGCAAATGATATATCTTAATAGCCAATGAAAATTCCTTTCCCCCTTATTTTGAATTCTGATTCTGTTATTATGGCAGGCAAGGGTGCAACCAAGGAAAGAAACAAGACATTGACAAAGAAAAGGGTGTCCAGGAAAGATCAAGAGGTGCCAGAGCAACCAGAAGTGACAGACTTTCAGTTGACACGGCCGCCGTCAAACTTTGTAAAGAAATCCCCTATCCCATCTTTATCAACACCACGAAAACAAGTTCTTGAGCTCAACAATGAAGCATCTGCAGCCATCATGGAACACAAGCAGGTAAAATCACAGGGACTGAAGGAAATGAAAATCGCTGAGTTGCGAGCAGTTGCCAAGTCGAGAGGAATCAAAGGATACTCCAAAAAGAAGAAAGGCGAGTTGATTGAAATGCTTAGGTCCTAGAAAACCAGAAGACTTCAGGTGTTAAAGGAAATACTAATCCCTAACTAATTAGCTGCTCCTGTGTGTATACGAGATGGTACGTTCATGTTATACGCGATTTCATATATCTCCATGTTGCAATTGCGTAATGTAAAGTAATCTGCAGTATTTGATAAGTTATTCAAGAAACATTTGTTGTGCTAAAGCCACAAAATGGTTCACGTTGAAGAATGCAGATTCCTATCTGAGAAGTAGATGAAGCTTATAATAAATGAGAGTTAACACAACAAATTGAAATAATGACATCAGACAAAAAGATTATATTTAAGTGGGAAACACGTAGCAACATAACCAAAAAGGTGTCCAAGGTTTATGAAATCCCTTGAAATAAAATAAAATTCTCATTTTCTAAACTTGGGTAACAACCCATCAAAATTGAATAGCACTTGGTACAATGTTGCAAACAATCTCTCTAAGATACTATTGTTTGAGCCTTGTTAAGAATGACACCTTCGTATTTAACTTGGAACCACTTCATGGCATCCTCCTTGGTCACCCTATGCTGGATTCCAACACGTGACTTGCACCTGCGGCGCCGACCAACACGGTATCCAGGGCGTTCCAAAACAACATAGAAATCCATACCATAGATACCAGTTGAAGGGTCATACCTGAAATGAAAAGGTAAAACAATTTTAAGATCTATTAATGCCAAAACAACTGTCCAAACTAAAAATTTACTGAGAGAATGATACAGTCATGAATCAATTAAATGATACCATCAACACTGTAAAACAAAAGGCATACAGAAAAGGTAACACAGACAAATCCAACATGAAAGTACTGGGTAGGTTTAACATAGAAAATCATCTGTCCCCTTCAGCAGAGTTAAGAGTACATTATACAGCGAACATGTAAACTATCATGAGTCTGATCCCAACATTCAAGTTATATCTTATCTTTAGGAAAGCGCAATTGAACCAATGATAAAGCCTATGACTAGAACTCAAGCCAATCAACGTCAGTTTTCATCATTAGTGCTTAAATGAATTCTAATGATCATCTATTATAAAATGCCAAGTAAGGCCAAAATAAATCACATAACAAATTATTAAAGAACAATTGTAATATAATAGCAACATAGCAAATGATTAACACAAAAAGGTTTTCCTTTTCCATAAGATCCTCATTGTAAGTTTGTAATACAATGTTCTCGCTCCTTCTGAATCAGCTCCAGGAAACAAAAAAAAAAAAAACAAAGACACTATTCAACCAACTTTATATTATAAATTTAGACAGACATACGTGACATTGAACAATGAAAAGAACACTAAATGGTTTCATAAATTAATGTCTAAAACCCAACACTTCCAAAATTTTCAATGTCTAACTTGAAAATAAATAATTCAGATATATCCCAGCATATTAAACATCCAATCCCTAACATTAAAAAGAAAATATTTAGCACAACAATTATTTAGTGATCAATGAGGATAAATTGGAATGCTTATTACTTACTTGATTCCAAGATCAATGTGCTCCTGAATACCGAATCCAAAGCAACCAGTATCACTGAAGTTTCTCCTCAACAATTCATACTCCTTGACCTTCAAGCCACTCTCAAGAAGCTGCATTGCCTTTTCACCCCTCACAGTGACATAGCAAGCAATCTTTTCATTACGTCTGATCCCAAATGACCTCACAGTGTACCTAGCTGTTTCCATTGCATTTAACCATTATGAGATGCAAATATATCAAACAGAAGAATTTAAAGGACAACTAGATTAAAAGGGCCATTCTCAATAATCGTACCCTTTGAGAAAACAGGGGTTTGGCCACTCAATTGTTCCAACACCTTAGCGGCTCTGGTCAGACGATCACCGCTTTCACCTACGGAGATGTTGAGGACCAACTTCTGCACTTTGATGTCCCTCATTGGGTTCGAAAGCTTCTTTTCCGAAGCCTGTTCATTTTAAGTTCAAAATGAATATTAAAACAGAATCAATTACAAACTACAAAACCCAGAAATATATTGGACGCAGAGAAGAGACCATGGCCAGAGTGCTTGCAGATGCAGATGTCGGGTGGAGAGAAGTTGAGAGTGACGGGAAATGTCGTGGGAGACCGCCAGTGTTAATAAGGTCGCTAGGGTTTTGGAGGGGTTGCAGGTGAAAAGACGGTGTTGCCCTACAGATGATTTCGTGACTGAAAGTTAAAAAATTGAAATTCCGTTGCCGGGAATCGAACCCGGGTCTTTCGGGTGAGAGCCGAATATCCTAACCAACTAGACTACAACGGACTTTTCCATGTATCTATTAAAATAGATAATGAACTAGCATATTTCCCAACCTAACAAATATCAAATTGAAACTTGATCCACTCCAGCATCAAATTTCATTATAAATGCAAATTTAAAATCTTCATGCCATTATATACCATCATATTTAGGTGGCCTATTATAATGGAGATATGGTAATGTAAAATTGGATATTGAATTGATAAGTTATTATCCTATCATGTGTACAACATGCAATTGCAAAAAAATAGTTTGATAATATAAAATTATGAGAAAAAAAGTAAATTATCCCCCATCCGCAACTATTAATTTTCACAAACACCCATTAAATCTATTTATAAATAATAAATTATATCTAGCATCTATCTTGTAAACTATTTAAAGGGATAAACCTTAATTTGACACAAAATTTTGTGAAAAAAAAATGAAATATAATGTGTAGGCGTTGTGGCTCAAATCTGAAAATAATTTGACTTGTGTACTATTATTTTGATTTTTTCTATTTTAAGGTTATTTTAGTTCTTTTTTGTAGATTCACTTATCCAATGTGAATATAAAAACATATAGTCGTAATCCTTTTATTTTTATCTTAATATTGGTAAAATATGATACTTAGTTTCCTTTCGAAGTTATGAGAAAATGCCTTATATGATGCAATTTACCACTATAGATATACCATATGATTGTAAAATGAATAGTTTTATATGTTAAATGTAATTAATCCCAAATTAGAAAGATAATTTTCATTTTTTTAATATTATTATAATAATTTTTTGTTATCAAATTTTAGTGGTAAAGAGTTGTGTTTCCGTTCATTATCATTATCAATATGGGTTCAATTCAATTGAGAAGTACTCCAAAAATGTAAAAATCAAAATGCTCTAAGATGATATAAATGATTGCACCCTAAAATAGTACGTGAAAGAATGCGTATGTAACTTTTTAACGCGTTAAGAACTTATTTGGTGATAGAAAGTAGGAGCTCAATTTCAAACATTGAGAAATTACAGGAACCTAATTGTTATACTAATTATAAAGTATAAACTCTTTAAGTTGACATATAAGCTCATTTTCATGGGGTTTTTTAATATATATATATATATATATATATCTCTCTCTCTCTCTCTCTCTCACATGACTACCATTACATAAGTGTGAGATTGAGTTTATTCTATCCAAAAATAATCTTTTTATAAAATAAATTTATTTGTTAGTATATAGGTAAAGAATATTTATATCATCTATAAAGTAGGGGAAAACTTCAAACCCATCCTCTTCATCATACAAGAATCCTGAATCATTCTCTTGAAGTTAATCATCTTGAAATGATCAAACTAAAATCTAATCCAAATCTAATATAGCACATGTCAAAGTTTATTACGAATCTCTAGATTCATATTATGAGATTTATGGGCAGTTGGTAACAAGGTCAAGTGTGCAAGAATGGAGGGCTAGGCAATTAGGACAATGAATTGAAAATCATAATTAATTTCGATTCTAGTGTGCAAGTACCCACTCCTTTAAGGAAACAGCTCGGATCACTAGCTAAGAATTCTAAATGATCACATAGTGATGAAAAAGATAGGAGTGGGCCTAAGGCCTCTTTTTCCATATTGTTGAGGGGCATCTTTTCATTTTTACTCTTTGTTACCAGTACCTTTTCTTTTGAAGCATAATATGACCATCCTAAGGTGATACTAAATGGAAGGACCTTATCAACGTTTATGAATAATAAATTATAATTTTTTGTGAGTATTTTTGGGCAATACAAAATAGATTGGTAAAAGCCCAACAAGAGATGAGTTCAATTAGAAAAGGCTCAGATCATCTTAAAAATTAAAGTCACTTGACAGAGGCACTAGCTCGCCAGTCACGAGCTCAGGACACAAGACAAAGCCAAGGCGGTAACCCCAACTCATTGAAGATGGGCTCTAGCTCGTTGGTAGAAGCATGCCGCCCCAGCCATCTTCCAAAAAACTCATTTTAATTGAACCCAAGTACGAGACCAACTAGCATAACCAATAGGTTGCCCAACGTGAACACAAACTACTAAACGAGTTGTCCCAAGCATAAGCACAAAACTCCTAAGTCTAGTCATTAGCCAGAGACACATTCTCCCAATCGATAAGTTAGGTTCTAAAACTGACACATTAGTCTCCAAAAATCAACAGTGAATTGTTAAGCATTTATTGCCCGCCAAGCATTTATTATTTGCAGTGACGGAAAAAATGATTTTATAATTTGTCAAATTATACTTGTAATCCCCTCTGCTTCTATAAATAAAGGGAAGATCATTGTAACATATATAGTAAAAAATATATGCAGAAAATTTACCGAAATAGTGAGAGAATATATGTATAGTTACTCTGCTGAAATACACAGGAAAACAACCGCATAAAAATAAATATAACCACCATGGATATAAAAGTCACATTAACTTTAACTGAATTATGTTAAAAAGCTTCTGATGTTCCTTGTTCTTCCTCCCTTTCCAGTCTCTTCCTTGCTCACACTTGCCTTTGCAAGTTGCAGTTTGAGAATATATTGGACTTTACCTGTTGATCGATTTCTGTCGTCAACATAAATCGAACAATCAAACCCATATAGAGCTCACGTAGGATAAGACCTCTTTAGTATTATAGCTTTGTCAAGGAGCAAGACACTAGGATCCCAAATTAATCAAATGCACCTCTAACACTTGTTCTACTTTTGGTTGTCCTCCCCTCTTTGAAACAAAGGACATTTCTGGTTGTTTAGAGGGCTAAGTGATTTGTCGAAGCTATAGGATGTAAATATGTATCGGTAAGAAAAGCAAATCAAAACATATTTTTAGATAAAAAAGATAAAAAAAAAATGAGAAATTATCATCTATTTGTTGCCTCTATAGTAGAATTAATTTGTATTTTTTTTTAATTTTTTTAGCAATAATAACAAACACTTTTATTACGAATCCACTAAGAAAAATTCAATGAGTCAATTCCATGACTATAAGTTCATTTCATATCTGATTAGATTAGTATAGAGTTCTATACATTCTCAACTGAAAAGGGAGAGGATGGGAAGGAAGAAGGTCAAGGGGCTATCCATCCAAGAAAGGATTGGGAGCAGGGCTGACACTAGAAAAAAAAAATGAATCTGTTTCGCGAAATAAAGACCTAATAGTTAATGATATAGAATTCCATTTTTTAGCACTCTAACTTTTTCATAGCTTTAATTGTTTTAAAAAGATTTCGTTTTAGATTATACAAAAGACGAGACAAAAATAAATAAATAAACACATAAAAGAAAAAGGAGAAAAAGAGACAACTCATTCAGGTTTCACCAACTTCACATCGAGATTATTTTAACGCTAACTAATGATCCTCGAAGGGTTGTCAGCAGCTCATCTCATTGTAAGAATTAATTTCAAATAATATGCATGAAATTAGAATACTGAATATAGGTGATTATAGATCTGACCTGTAGAAGCCATCCTA
>JANHAO010008056.1:0-19607 GCA_026873985.1 Saraca asoca | reverse complement strand
AATTGATTGATTTTACTATACACTGCAATTGAATGACTTTTAGATTATTATGGATGGTATTGGATTGGATTTGTAGCATTGTTATATGACAATAAAGTACTAAAAAAAATGACTGTAAAAGCTGTTCATTGACTGAATTTATGTGTCAATCAGGTAAAAAAAAAAAAGACTGTAAAAGCTGTTCATTGACTAAATTTGTGAACAATTTTTTTTCCAGATTTTACCATTTTGTGATCGAAATAGCGATCGAAAATTCGATCGTAAAAAATTAAACCCAGAAATAGCAACTGAAGGCTTTGGTTGCAAAGTTCTTGGGGATCGATTTTGCCATTTCATGATCAAAATAGGGACCAAAAATTTGATCGCAAAAATGAACCAGCGACTGCAGGGTTTGGTTGCAAAGTTCTTAGCGACCGAAACAGTCACCAAATTTTTTGGTTGGTAGATACCGAAACAGCGACCGAAATGTTTGGTGGCAAAAAATTAAAGCTGCGATTGAGCTTCTATAATCTTAGTGACTGAAATATGTGGTCTCCAATTCGATCACTAAACTCAGCTACTACCTTGTTTGGGTCGTTGATTGTCTTGCGATTGGGGTTTTAGCCACTCTTGAATTTCGGTCTCTGTTTGATCGCAAAAACTGTCTGTGATCAAAATTCAATTTTTTGCGACCGAAAAAGGTCGTAAAATTTGTCTGCGATCGAAATTCAACTTTTTATGACCAAATTTTTCGGTCGCTAAAATGCAATTTTTTTGTAGTGTTTGCTCCACCATTATTTTTTTAGTTTATGCATTTTGCATAATTTTCTGCTCTTACATTTACTACAATTTGTTTTGCTATTTTAATCTAAATCTTGCAAATTCCATTTACTTACTCTGATGTTAATCCATTGAATTAAAGAATTTTCCTGCAACTATTCCTTTTAATCAACATTCTATTTGAATTGATCAAGATTCTGTTCAAGCTGTGAAACAACATCAAGAATCCAATTTTCTGTGTTTTTAAAAGGTGTATATAAATTCCCCTAAAGGAATAAGGGCAAGATCCATGATTTTATATCTTTATCTAGTAATGAAAGCAAAGTAATGATTACATGTAATAAATCTTTTTGTTTTGAAAGAAATGGGAAAATCAAAGAGAATCTAAAGTTGATAAACTTGCATTTATTTGGAAAGGTGATTCATTACCTTTCTAGAAATGGCAAGTAAAAAAAATTTGATGCAACTTTATCCTTTCCTCCCTTAGTTTTCAACCATATGGTTAAATGGGAGGAAATATTTGCTTCTTCTTTCCTTTTTGATTATAAGATGATAAGTGCACAAGGTTATAACTAGTTTAGTCCTATATTAATTTTCTAACTAAAAGATGATAGATAAAAATAAATGTATTCAAGTACATTAAGTAATTACTCAATATCATCTTCCTTAGAGCATTTCTGTACTATAATCTTTACTATCCATTTATTTATTTTTTTACATATCTTTTAGTTTATTCACTGCTAAAATTACTGGTATTATATTTTTCTTACTTTATTTAGTAGACAAAAGGAATGAAATATTTCATATCTCAGTATACTACTAGTATACTTATACTGGCTTCACATTTTCCTAAGTTCTCTCCCTCTTTTCTTACTTGCATGCATCACTCCTCAAAAGGCCATACCCTTAAAAATTCTTCAACCTTTTGACTTACCTTCCATTGACTCCTATGTTGTCAGACTACTTTACCTTTACTTCCAAATGAAAGGCCATTGGCCTCCCTTTAGGAATGGACCACAGTTTAGAGCCCTAAACTTGGCTGAACCGTGTGCCTAGCTTCTTTCATGGGCAAGTGCCCTTTTTTTAGGCTTTTCTCCCAAAGACCCACTATTCCTCCTTGTAGTGATTGGTCTTTCACCTAGTTGTGAACTTAATTTATCATTGGGTCTGCCTAAGTTTCTATTTCCCTAAGCTAAGTGACCTAACTTTCTAAAGGGTTTCCCTTTTGTTCCTAATTATCTATTAGTTGGCCTAATTCTCCTTAATGGGTCTCATTTACATATTTTATAATTCTTACTTTAAAAATTAATATTCCTATTTTTTCTAAAAATTCTAATATACTAATTACTAATTTCTAAATATTGTACTCTTAGTTGAATTCTTCCTAGAATTTATTTTAATAGTTATTCTAACATTATGGATTTTCTATGAGCGTATCAATGGATATTTCAAGTTCTCCCTCTTCAATAAAATACATGCTCAAATTTTTGAAAATTGGCAATATCGGCATGCATAGAAATTGTCAACAGCTTGTCTCATATTTATGTAATTGTCAATCATCCTTATCGAATAAGTGAGAATATTTTTTTCTGCATATTACTTTCTAATTCCCATGTTGATTCTTGTTTGTCGTGCCTTTCTCAAATCACATTTACAAATGATACCTCCTCGGATCAAAGTTTTTGAACTTGTCTATCCATAATTCTGATAGGTTGTTCCTCATATGCCAACTTCCAATCAAGCTACATTGCTATGCTATTATCACATGTGTCTCATTTGGAAAGTATTTTCTTAGCATAAACACATGAAATACAGAATGTATAGCTTCCAGACTTGTAGGTAATTCTAATTGATATGCCACTTCTTTGACTTTCTTTACAATTGAAAATGGCCAAATGTATCCTGGAGTTAATTTTTCTTTTTTCTAAAGCACATTACCCCTCTCATAGGTGAGACTTTGAGAAACACTTGTTCACCTACCTTAAATTCCAATTCTCGCCATCTTTTATCAGCATATGATTTTTGACTATCTTGTGCTTCTTTAAGCCTTTCTTTGATAACTTAAACTTTTTCAAGGGCATCTTTAACTTAGTCTTGCCTAATTGGTTTGGCTTATCTGGGCTCGACCCATCCTATAGGAGATCAACATCTTCTACCATATAGTGCTTCAAATGGTGCCATTTGGATTATTGCTTGGTAATTATTATTATATGCAAACTCAATTAAAGGAAAATATTTATCCTAATTTCATTTAAAATCCATTGCATAAGTGTGAAGCTTATCTTCCAACATCTGAATTGTACATTCTAATTGTTTGTCAGTTTGCGGGTGAAATGCTATGCTAAATCACAATTGTGTACCCATCACTTCTTGAAATAATTGCCTAAAGTGAAAAGTGAATTGTATACCTTGAGCAGATATGATTGTAATAGGAATTGCATGTAATGGCATAATTTTATCGAGTAAATTTGCACATATTCTGAAGCAAAATATGTAGTCTTTACTAGTAAAAAGTGTACTATTTTTGTCAAATGGTTCATGATGACCCTAATGGAATTGTCTCCCTTGCTGGTTCATGGCAATCCAGTAAGAAAATCCATTGTAATGCTTTCCCACTTCCATTATGGTATGTATATATTTTAGGGAAGTCTAGATGTTGAACTTTCACTTGTTGACATGTAAGGCATTTTAATACATACTTCATCACATCATTCTTCATTCCTTCTAACTAGTAATCATTTTTCAAGTCTTGGTACATCTTTGTTGCTCTTAAGTGCTTTGTATATGATGACTCATGTGTACATTGCAATAACTCCTTGTGTTGTGCTTCTAGTATCCACAATTGTCTTTTATGCTTGATTACTACATTATTAGCCACCTTTAATGAAGTGTCATATCTATTAGCACTTTTTGATTAAATTGTAAATATTTAGGGTCTTATTGTTGGCGTGCCTTAATTTATTCTACTAGAGTGGACTGGATTTTGATACTCACAATTGTTATTATTTGCGGTTCTCTTTCCATTGCCATCTCTAATTCTTAAGCACTTTCTCGTACTCTAGGTGTCTTTCTACTTAAAGTATCTACCACAACATTTGCTTTTTCTGGGTGGTAGTGAATAGAGCAGTCATAAACTTTGACTAACTCCATCCACCACTATTGCTTGAGATCTAGATCTTTTTGATCAAATATATACTTAAGCTTTTATGATCTATATAAATTTCACAAGTTGCACCATATATATAATGCCTATAGATCTTTAGTGCAAACATAATTGCTACCATGTCTAAGTCATTAGTAGGGTAATTTAGCTCATGTTCTTTAGTTGTCGTGAAGGTTACACAATTATGTGACCATCTTATGTCAATATACAACCCAAGTCAACTCTTGAAGCATCACAATAAACTACATACTCCCTAGTTCTTGATGGTAATGATAATACTAGTGTTGTAGTTAAACATTCGTTTAATTTTTACAAATTTTGTTCATATTCATTGCTCTAGGAAAATTTTGCTCCCTAATGGGTTAACTTAGTTAATGATGCTCAGATCTTTGAGAAATCCTTCATAAATCGATGATAATATCCAGCTAAACCAAGGAAACTCCTTATTTCTATGATTGTGGATAGTCTCAACCATTTGGCTACTACTTTTGCCTTTGTGGATCTATTTTAATACCCTTTTGTGATACCACATTCCCTAAGAAATGGACACTAGTCATCCAAAACTCACCCTTTGAAAATTTTACATATAACTTATTTTCCCGCAATATCTACAAGAAAATCTGTAGATGTTGCACATACTCTTCCTCACTCTTTGAATATACTAAAATATCATTAATAATAATGATAACAAAGTTGTCTAAAAAAGGTTTGAATATTTGATTTGTCAAGTCCAAAAATGGTACAGGTGCATTTGTGAATCCGAATGACATCACTAAGAATTCATAATGTTCAAATCATGTATAGAACATTGTCTTTGGAATGTCTTCCTTGCAAATCTTCAATTGATGGTATATGGAATGAAGATCAACCTTAGAAAAGTACCACACTCCCTGTAATTGATTAAACAGGTCATCTATCCAAGGTAAGATATATTTATTTTTAATTTTGACCTTTTTGAATTGCTAATAGTCAATACATAGTTGTAGTGACCCATCTTTCTTTTTGACAAACAACACTGGGGCTACCTATGGTGATATATTGGGTTGAATAAATCATTTGTCTATTAGGTCTTGTAATTGTTCCTTTAGCTCCTTCAATTTAGCAGGTGCCATAAGATATGACAGAATAGATATAGGCTCCATCCCAGGTGTTAGATCAATAGTAAATTCAATTTCTCGGTATGGTGGTAATCTAGGAAATTATTTTAGGAAAACTTCTAGAAATTCATCTATAGCTAGTACTTTACTCATTTCCATCATTTCTACCTTTGTGTTGCTTATGACAGCTATCCAAATAGCACATGCTTTTACATTAGTCTTTGTACCTTGGCATAAGAGATAAGATTAGGCACAATGGCTAACTATTCACCCTAAAAAACATGCAATGTTCCTTCCTTTGGCTAATAAGTCACCATCTTGTGATAAAAGTCCATACAAGTGTGATACTTTGATAGCTGATCCATTCCTAGTATTACATCATAATCACTCATGTCTTATAAAATTAAGTTTACTGTCATGGGTTAACTATGAGTCTGTACTCTATACTCATTGACTCTATATGTGGCCAACAGTGTATTTCCCATCAAAGTTGTAACCATCAACACATTTTCCAATTCTACTTTAGGTTTTGCTAATTTCTCAGCTAACTCTTTAGATACAAAAGAATGAGTGGCATTAGGATCAAATAAAATTTTTGTTGGGTAATTCTCAAATAACAAAATACCTATCACCATAGCATTAAAGGCTTGTACTTCTTCACGTGTTAGTGCAGGCACTCGAGCTTGTGAACCTATTACCTCTTGTCCTCTATTTCCTCTTCTTGTTCTTGACCTATATAGATGGAGATTTGATGGATGTTGTATTCTATGTTATTGGTGTGCTTGGTATGGCAACAATACCTTGATTTTGGCATATCTGGACATTCTCTCACCTTGTGCCCCGTCTACCACACCTAAAGCATACTCTAGTTTCACATCCATAAGGTCCATAATGATTGGTCCAACATTGGTTACAATAGAGTGCATTAGTTTGTCACAAAATGGGCACTAAGTAAGCTTGGTTAGCTACCTCTGAAGTAGATTGGTTTTGGGTATTGGGTACTTGATATGTTCTGTGAGTCCAAAATCTTGTTACTCCTATAGGTGATATGTTATGTGTAGACATCTCCTTTCCTGATTTACTAGCATTCTTAGCTTCAAAGCTTAGTCTCTTTTTTCCATATGTTCCTTCTTTCTCTTTCCTTTCCTTTAACCAAAGTTCTACCTAGAGTGCTTGATCCAATGCTTACTGGTAGGTAGTAGTGTTAGTAACAGTAACTTGATCAAAGTAATAGTCATGTATTACATGCACAAATCTTTCCACTTTAGCCTTTTCAATTGGAATAAGATATCCAACATAGTGAGAAAGTCTTGTAAACTATGTGTCATGGTGTAGTACTATCATCACTTCTTGAGTTAGATATTCAAATTCTCTAGCTTTTGCTTCTTGAACACTTGGTGGTAATAAATGATCCACTAAATCACACTAAAACTGTGCCTAAGTTAGTGGCATTGCTATCATATTTCACCTTTCCACATGGTGCACATACCAAAAGTGTTCTATATCATCTAGCTAATACCTAACTAGTTCTATCATGGTATTTTCATCACTACTTAACATTCTCTTGAACCACTCTATATGATCTAGAAATTGATAAGGATCTACTAATGGATTAGTGCCATTGCACCTTGGGGGTTTAAGTTTGAAAAATTCATGTATTATATGTAGTCTTTCAAGAAGTGGTGCTGGGGGAGGTGATTATTGTCAATTTTGCTCCCTATTCTGATTTAGATTACATTCCTAATTCTAATTTTAGTTCTGGTTTTGATTTTATGCTACTATTTCTGTTAATCTTGCTATTACTTACTGAATATTAATGGCCTAGAGAGGATTTCTAGTTGCTCCTATTCTGGTCCCCTATTTTTAGCCTTAGGCTTTTGAGGAGATTAATGTACAAAACTAGCATACTCTTGTTGTTCTAATGATATTGGATTCCTTTTAGTATACTACTCTATTTTTTTTCTCAACATTTTCCTAAAAAACAATTTTAATCAGATACTATAAAATGTAATTAAGAGTTACATGATCCTCCAATTGACACTCACCTTTGTTGTGATTCACATAAGCAATAAGTGTTGCTGGCTCACACATATTACTTATGTTGATTCTTTTCTTTGATTGCATGGGGGAAACTTTTACTATCTTTGGCAAATGGGTCCCCTACTATAGGCTTGAGCCATGCTTTGATACCAACTCTATCATCAGTGTGAAAACATCATTTTGATATCTCCACCAACTTGTTATACCTACCCTATCAAACTCTACCATCTAAGAGTATTATTGTTATATGAAAAATTCTATATAATTATCTATCTATCCAGTGATACAAATATATTTACATGTTCATGAAAACATGCTTTACTATTGCATTGCTAACTAATAATACAAGTATTATTAATATAATTATTCAAACTATGTACCATATTTAAAATATAATACTACAACATTAATATTAAACACTGAAACATTAATATCACCATCATTAAAAGAAGGAACATAGTCTTCATCTACCTCCCTAGTATTCTTGCATCTGACTTTTCTTTTCCATTTTCCACCAAACTTATCAATGAATTAGCAAAGAGTTGTAAGCCCATGGATTGCAATCTTGCCTATTTTCTAAAATCCTTTTATTCCTCTATTGTTCACACTCATTTGGTTAGATACTTTGGTGCCTTTCATGTGATTTTTGTCCAACTCTTAACATTTTTCAATAGGTTCAACATTGAGATATGAATAAAATCACATTATATATTTAAAAAAATAAGACACAAAATGAGATCATGCAAGATCATCAGGATCACTATCCCATTAGCATTCTCATTGTCATTATCGGCATCACTATCAACATGATAACTTTCTTCTTCACTTTCATGCCTATCAAAATCCATGGGTTGATTTTGATTATCTACATCTATGATTATGTCATCAATATTATCTCTTCTATTATCTAGTGGATCTTGAATCTCAACAACATCTACAATGGATAAGAGCTTATTAAGTGATGACGTTGAATGACTTTGCTATAAGTAGTGCCATCTTCTTGGAGATCTTCATTTTTTGTAATGCTATAGTGATGTCATGGTTATGTCCTAACAATAACAAGCCAATTTGGATTGGATTTATCTCATACATAGAACACTTGTTGAGCTTGAGACATTAGAACAAAAGGCTCATTAGTACATAGCTTGGATATACTACTAACACTAACAAAATCGTATTTGTTGATCTTTACACCTTTAACAAGGTTATGAACATTCCACTAATCACAATGAAACAAGATCAGATGTTTTCCTTCCAAATACTATAAAGAAATTATGTTAGTAAGGATCCTAAAGTAGTCAACATTGCTAGACTCAGCAATTCCTTTGACCATAACTCCACTATTTTGATTTTTCCTTTTCCTTTCAAGATCCTTTGTATGAAATCTAAAACCATTAGCTACATATCCCTTGAAAACTTGAACACCTTTGCAAGGGCCTAAAGCCAATGTCTTCAAAACATTTGTAGCATGCTCATTGCCTTCTTCCGATAAATTTGTGACCTTGTTAGAATAAAATGATTTTGCAATATTAGGACATTTATGATAAAAAAAAGAATGAAGAAACTAATGATACTATTGACATACCTGATCACTGAGCCATTCTAAAAAATCTTTATCACACATGCCTTACTTATATTCACTACTAAGAAAAAAGTTTCTATCATAAATATATCATTACTTAAAAACATTACAAATCAAAATGGAAAATGTCATACGTTAAGTAAGGTTCAAGTTCATCACAATTTCTCAACACATTTTTATGCTTGCATCCACTCTTCATTTGTAAGATACCTGGATTTGGCTTTCCATGAAATGAGTACCATAAAGAGTAAATATTGACAAACCTTCATAGTAATTATTTTCCCCATCTGCATTCCTCTCTGGTTGGTCAAATTTTGTCTCAATGCCATGCAAGTATTTTGGACAAAACAACATACACTCCTAAAAAATATATGTTTTTGCAATAGAACCTTTGGTCAACTTTTTTTTTCAAACATAACACTTAATTTACATAAAAGCCTTCAAGATTGGCATAAAATTTTATAAATAAGACATATTAATAAAGTAAAATAATTAATAAGATAATATATATAAAAATAATACCTTTTGATTAGATACTTCCATCAATATTGGATCGGTCTATCAATTTTTGCTTACTTAGCAAGGTGAATACTCAAGTTCAACATAATACCAAAAAAAGATAGAAGGAAAACCTTTTCCATTTTACACAAGGTGATATCAATTTGAAGCTCAAGATTTTCTAAGTGCATCAATTTTAGTGATTCAGAACATAATTCTTTGAAAAATGGACTTAGTTTAGCAATCATGTTATAGACTTAGGGATGTGACACTCCATAAATTGCAAGTGGCAATAATTGCTCCAAAAGCACATGACAATCATGTGTTTTAATTCCCATATCTTACACTTCTCTATTTTTATGCATTTTGAAAAGTTTGATAAATACTCATTTGAGGCCTTTACCTCATCTAAAAATATGCAAACCTTTTCCTTTTTAGTCTTGGACAATGTGTAGAGTGCTGGTGGAATATGCCAATTTTCATTTGCTAATTTGGGAGTGAGGTGCATCATAATGCTTACACATTTTAAATCATGTCTAGCCTTGATGCTATCCTTAGTTTTGCTATCAATGTCTAACAAAGTGCCAAGAATATTTTCACACACATTTTTTTCAATGTGCATGACATCAAGGTTATGTTGAAGCAAGAGGCTACTCCAATATGGTAGTTCAAAAAAAAAAAACTTTTTGGTTTCTAATTTTCTACTCTTTTTTTAGTGCTATAGTTTTCCCAAAATCCATGCCTTCTAAGTCACTCACTTAAGCCAAAACTTCAACATTAGATAATTGCTTAGGTGCACCCCTTTTTTCAAATTTTCCATTAAAAGATTTAGTATCTTGCTATTTATGATCATCATGCAAGAAACGACAATGGTCCATAAACAACATTTCCTGTAATTAGGCAAAAAGGTTGAGTTGGTTTCATTGCAGCAACAAGGACATGCCTTGTAGCCATTGGTAGACCATCTAGAGAGGTTAGCATATGTTAGAAAATCATTACTAATCCATATAATAGCAACAAAAATTTGGAAATATTCTTTGAAGGAAGCATCAAAAGTCTTAACCCCAAATTCCTATAATTGCTTAAACTCCTCAATTAAAGGTCATAGGTACACATCAATATTATTGCCTGTTGCACTTTTTCGAAGAATCAACAAAGAAAACATAGTATAAGTTTGCTTCATGCATACCATAGCGGGAGGTTATATACAGCAAATACTATTGGCAATATACTATAGTCACTTTGAAGGCCACCAAAAAGGTTAAATCCATCACTTGCAGAGCCTAACCTGACATTTCAAGAACTCAAAGCAAATGATGGATGCAACTCATCAAAAGACTTCCAAGCCTTAAAGTCAGTTGGATGTCTAAGAATTTCATCGTCTACCTTATTTATCAAAATGCTATCTCATTTCACTTGCTATTTTTGATGACATAAACAACCTCTACAATCTAGGTGTTATAGGAAAATATCGTAGCAGCTTTGGAGATACTTTGTTACATATTTGATGACATACTCTACACTTTTCAAGGTTAGCATTGCCTTTCTAGAATAGCATGAAATCATTCTCATAGGCTTTTATTTTCTCATAATCAAAACTTTAGTCTTTAATCAATTTTCATGCTTCATAGTATGTTAAAGCCATAGTTGCACCCTTAGGTAAAACATTCTTGAACATCTTAAGCGTATTATTCAAAGCCTTGTTAGTCATCCCATTAATACACTTGATTTGGAACAATTTTAAAATAAATGACAACTTTGAGAATTCATCACACCTAGGATATAGGCTTTCTTGAGTGTCTCTCATCAAATTGTCAACAATTTTTGCTTCCTTGCTATGCTTAGCATGTTCATCCAATCCTTCATCCATAAGGCTAGTTTAGTTTCCAAAGGTCATGAGTCTTATACATGCCAAATATATCATCCTAACTATCACCCCCTAAATTATTTCTAGCTCATTTTTGTGTGGGTTTATATTGACCATGATAAATCCAACGAACATATCTTTTCACAATCCTATTTAATAATAGATCATCATCTATCTCTTTCCTAGTTTTATATTAATTGTTGTTACATCGCTTATAAGGGCGAGGGACCTTATTCTCATCTTCCTTTACATCACTACTTATAAGCAAGTTAGCAAAAGTGAAATCAAGAAACTCCTTCACTTTATTTCTATATAAATCAATTGTTCTATCATTGCATCCCATCCCTTCTAACCTTTTTTTTTTTAACATCCAAACTACTATCCATATCTTTTAGACCATATAACTACAAAACTTATTAAGTTAGTTGTTGCTCAACAAAACTAACCACATACTCACCATTATTATAAAATATGAATAAAAAACTAACTATATGACTAAAAATGCTATGTCAAGTGTATAGAAACTATTTTTGTCTCTTTACAAATAGAAACACATTTTTCATTATGTTTTCTACTTAAGTTTCAAGTCCAAAACCCAATCCATACAATATCTTATTGAGATTTCTTTGGTTGAGTTACAGTCTTGTAAATTACCAAATATAGATTGATTGGTTGTATTAGCTTGTTTTTAGAATCTTGATTAGAGGGATTAGCATGATTATAAGGATTACCCTAATTATAGGGATTTGCTAATTTTCATAGATATAATTCTCTTGGTATTTGTATATATACCCGTTGTAATCAACAACAAGATATATGGAATATTTTCTCCTCCTTCATGAGATGGTATCAAAGCCATTCTCATTAGAATATCCTCACCTATGATTTTTTTTCGCAATCATTGAAACTCCAAAGATGTCTAGATCCCCATGGGTTCCTATTATTGTTCAATTTTGCTAGCCTAGGTTACCCTAGCTACACATATTACTTAGTTTTGATGTTGAAAAATAATTTTAATCAATTTTTTACATTACCATTTGATATTATATTTTACTACCAATTTTAATTTGTTTTGCAGGTTTCAAAGTATATATTTGTGATTCAAGAATATCAACATTAGAATTATGAATTATTTTATCTTTTTAGGATCTCTTGTAAATGAATTTCAAAAGAAGTTTGATTCAAACAAATATTTTCAAAATGAGGTAGAAACACCACTTGAAGAAAATAAGATTTTATAAAAATTATTTTACACATTACGAATTGATTCATCAATTGATTCATGTTTTGAAAACCTATATGAATCGATTAACACATCGATTTATGAAGAACAGTTTTGAAAAATTTTTAAACCAAAGGTTGGGATTTTCTTTGAATTGATTCAATAATTGATTCACCAACTAAAAATCAGTTATTCTATTACAGTCCATTATAATAGTTATAAAAGCCCAACTACCTTCATTTCTTTATAAGTTTTACATGATTTTCTTTCTCCTTCAAGTGCAAAATTCTCAGAGAAAAGTGCTAAACCTGATTTCTCTCTACCTCACAAGAATTTTGATATCTAATCAAGAAATTCTAAATCAAAGTTCTATTGAATTCATCTTAGCTATTTGAGAATTGTTCCTCAAATCCTTCTCTAGTATTGTATTTTACTCTACCCTATTTCTTTTCTATTATTTTCTTTAAGGTTTCTAGCTTTATGGAAATCTTGTTTAGGTTTGCAAGAGCTTGCTATAATTCTTGTGTTTGTTTTTAGGTTTAGAAGAGCCTGCTTGTAATTCTTCTAGGATAGCAAGATTCCTATAATTCTTGTATCTATTTTGTAAATTGACATTTCAAGAGCCTAGTTTAAATGTTAATGTTTTTCTTTAATTGAAGTGGTAATCATGTTAAAGATTATCTAAGTGGAGTAGACTTGAATTGCGATCTTAATTCAAGTTGAACCACTTTAAAAACTTGTATCTTAATCTTTACTTTTTTGCTCCCACATTCTTAATCTTGCTGCACAACTATTAACTTTGTTGTTTACATATTCACTAATTAATATTCTACTGTGTCTCTTAATTAAAAAGAATAAATTTCAATTTTTGTTAAGATTAAAAAGAATAATCAAGTTCATATAAAGGTGTATACACATTCCCCTAGAGGAATAAGGGAAAGATTCATGATTTCTGCATTTTATTATCTAATTCTTGGGGACCTGACAGTTGGTATAAGAGCTTTGACTCTTGATACTCCTTTCTATTTAATAAAAATATGGATTCTAACTTGAATATTTTCTTTGATTGCCTATCTCTGAATCACGCACCTGCTTTTGATGCTGAGAATTTTGCATTCTGAAAATTTAAAATCAAGGTCTTTATTGAAGCATTGGATGTTGATATGTCAGAGATTTTAGAAACAGGCTATAAATATCTTATGATATCTGTTAATGGAATTTTAGAACAAAAATCCAAACTGCTATAGACTGATGAAGAGGAAAGAAAACATCTTCTTACCTCCAAATTAAAATGGATCATTGTTAGTACACTGTCTGCTAATAAATTTCCAAGGATTTTAGAATGCAAAATAGGAAAAGAAATTTTAGATATTCTTGAGACTACCTATAGTTTTAGAGTTGAAGTTGAGTGTAAAGAGAAAGAAGAACATTGTCTAATGGCCAAGCATAATGAAAACTCACAGGTTTTGTAGTATCCTTTATCTTACTATAATTCCTATATCAGAGAATTTGGTCAAAAAGATAGAGAAAATTGAAAAAGAAAATATTGATTTGAATGTTCTGGCTGAAAAATTAGTTAGTGAGAACAAAACTTGTGAGCACTGTGACTCCTATAAGTTGGAGATAGAGAGATTGAATAAAATGTTACAAGGCTTTATTGAAAGTAATGAAAAATTTAATGGCATGCTTGAAAATTTGAAAAATTTTCAAAATAAAAATGGATTAGGTTATAAATAGCAGCTTAGAAGATCTAAGATATGGAACCCTGCCTATATCACTTGCTAGTATTGTAATCATAAGGACCATCATATCAGAGACTGTCCATTTAGGAATGGAACCTATTTTTTAAGGCCAAATGAAAAATTGGTATGGTTACCAAAATTATCTACTACTAAGAAAGTTTCTGTTTTACCTAATAACAAGTTTAGACCTAAAACTTACTGGGTACTAGCCAAACAAATTTGATTCTTATTTTGTAGGTCTGTGTGGAAGAAAAGAAAGCAACTCAAGATTAAGGATAGAAGTTTCACTTTCCACAAGACAAAAATTTCTATAATAACTTTTCAAAAACTCCAGTAAATTTTTTTATGATTTCTTACTTTTATACTTATTTCGTACATTGCATTTAATAACTTAAGCATCGAAGATGTTGCTGAGTTTGTTTTACAGGTACATGAAGAGAATCTGAGAGCTCAAGTGATTTGAAATGCCATTTGGTTGTTAAAATAACAAGAAAAACCTTAGGAGATCAAAAACTTAGAAAAACTAAATTTATCAACCCCCTAATTGATTTCCAAGTTTTTCATGAGTTTTTAAATTTATTCCATAATCGATTCACTTCTCAAATAATGCACTTTATGAATTGATGCTTACATTGATTCACACGATTTCACTAACTTTTGAGAAGACTCAAATCGTTAAATTTTTCTAAAAGCTCCTAGATGAATCGATTACCTAATTGATTCATAGAATATCAACTCATACACGCACCGATGTCGTAATCGATTCCTCTATGAATTTTAATGAGAAAATTTAAACTCGAATCGATTCATTAGGAAATTTTGCTCTCTAAATTAATTCATGAATCAATTCAAGGTGTGATATTATAAATACCCAAATCAAAGGTGAATTCATTTTATAGTAACCCTTCAACCCCTTGAGCCAATTCTCTCGACTTCTCCCTCTCAAAATTCCCAAAATCTTCATTTTAAACCCCTTTTCCACCAAATTTTTTTATACAAAAACACTAGAAACATCATTTCTAAACTTTCTAACCAACTGATTTCATAAAAAATAGCCAAAATCAAAAAGCCTGAAATCAAACCCCAAAACTTTAGGTACTAAAAACTTTTCTTTTCACAATCATTTTAACAATGGCAAAAAGGATCAAGTTAGCAGCAAAATGCAAGGATAAATTGCCAATGAAGGCCATACAATCAATTGAAGAAGAATCATTTTTCCAGTCTGCAAACAAGTATGCTCTTTATCTTTTTTTAGAGTGTAGAAAAGTTGAACCTTTGAAATGCTTCAATGACCAATTACTAAAAACAACCTATTTACCTAAATTATTAGCTACGAATAGACTAGAAAAATTTTTGACTTTCAAAGAAACAACCTATCCTTGATTAGTAAAAATGTTTTATGCTAACCTAGTTGATGCTAATGGTAAATTATCTTGTTATGTGATGTGTAAAGATGTGGTGATTGATTCTAAATCTTTTGTAAATGAATTTGGTATGAATAACACAATGCCATAGCTTATTGTAGCATCCTTCACTGATTATAGTAAGGAACTAGCAGTTAGAATGCTATTTCCCTACTCCACCCCAAAAGATGGTAGTGGAAAATTGCTAATAACTAGCTTGTCTCTTGAAGATAGGATTCTGTGCTATGCTCTGTGCAAAATAATTGTGCCAAGGATCACCAATTTCACCCAAATTGTGGAAGATGATTTATTTTTAATGTGGGTTATTAAAAACCAAATTGATTTCAACTTTCCATATTTTATTTTGAAATACATGGGTGAATGTTTCAAAAGAATAGATATAGGTTATCTTCCCTATAGCATGATCTTAACACTTTTTTTTACCAAACCAAAAATAAAACTTTCTGATGAAATTTTGTTTTCACCACCAAATGGAATCACAATGATTACTACATCACATTTTCACAAAATGGGTTTTAAAGAAAATGATTAAGGGAAATGGATTAAAGAAACACCTAGGCCTACACAATCATCCAGACAAATTTCAAGCTTAGCTGAATTTTCCACTGAAGCTAAAGCTAGATTAATTGAATTAATTGAAAGGATGCACAAGCACACGACTGATCAAACGAACAAAATAATTGATACTCAAGAAACATGGTTTGACCTTATGCAAGAAGGATGTCTCATTTAGAAGAAGAAAGCCACAAAAGAGACAATGAGATAAACCAAAGGCTCAAATCCCTTGAGGTTCAAGTTTAAGAAATCAAGTTGAGGCCACAATAACAAGATAAAGATGCACAAATTCAAAAGATTGAAGAACCTCCTGCAGAGTAGTCTTATTTATGCTTGTTTGTTTATTCGATGTGTATCCCTTAGTCCCATTTTCCCCTATCTTGTTTTTACTGCTCTTGTTATGTTTTTGAGATTATCTTTTAATGTTAATGTAATCTGAGTATGGTTTATATTTTTTGGATATTTTGATACTTTTATGGATTTTTTAATATTTTTATGGATATTATTTTTATGGATTTTGGATGTAGTTTATATTGATATTTCTAGATGATTTAGATTATTTGTTATTACTAAAGTTATACAGGTTTTCTCCATTTTATACTGGATATCTTATCCTTTAGTTTAGAATTTATTATGATATTTTGATTCAGGTTAATATATAATTCTTTTGACATATAAATATAGATTAAATCCTGAGTAATGTTTTTTTTACCTTTTTATTATATTTATGGTACATATTTTTTCATTTTTCATATTATTACTTTTTAATGTGCCAAAAGGGGGAGAAATTATGGAATTTTCAAATTTTAAAAATTTTCAAAATTTACAAAAAATCACATAAAATTTAGATGTCATTTTCAAACTAAAATATTTTTTTAATGAGATATTATTTTCAATTAAAAAAGGGGAGAAAAATTTCAAAAATTTGGTTTTACTTTGAAACTAATCTAAAATTATTTGTTACCATAAAAAAGGGGGGGGGGAGATTGTTAGCCTAGGTTATCCTAGATACATATATTACTTGGTTTTAATGTTGAAAAATAATTTTAATTGATTTATTATATTACTATTTGATATTATATTTCACTGCTTATTTTAATTTGTTTTGCAGGTTTCAATGTATATATTTGTAATTCAAGAAGATCAACATTAGAATTAGGAATTATTTTATCTTTTTAGGATCTCTTGTAAATCAATTTCAAAAGAAGTTTGATTTAAACAAATATTTTTAAAATGAGGTAGAAACACCACTTGAAGAAAACAAAATTTTATAAAAACTATTTTATACATTACAAATCGATTCATGTTTTGAAAACCTATATGAATCAATTAACACATCGATTCATGAAGAACAATTTTGAAAATTTTTTGAATCGAAGGTTGGGATTTTTCTTTGAATCGATTTAGTAATTGATTCACCAACTAAAAATTAATTATTCTGTTGCAGTTTATTACAATAGTTATAAAAGCCCAACTGCTTTCTGTTCTTTATAAGTTTTACACAATTTTCTTTCTCCTTCAAATGTGAAATTCTCAAAGAAAAGTGCTAAACTTGATTTTTCTCTACCTCACAAGAATTTTGAGATCTAATCAAGGAATTTTGAATCAAAGATCTATTGACTTCATCTTAGCTATTTGAGAATTGTTTCTCAAATCCTTCTTTGGTATTGTATTTTACTTTGCCTTATTTCTTTTCTGTTATTTTCTTTAAGGTTTCTAGGTTTATAGAAATATTGTTTAGGTTTGCAAGAGCCTGCTATAATTCTTGTGTTTATTTTTAGGGTTTAGAAGAACGTGTTTGTAATTCATCTAGTTTAGCAAGATTCCTATAAGTCTTGTGTCTATTTTGTAAACTGGCATTTCAGGAGCCTAGTTTAAGTCCTAATGTTTTTCTTTAATTAAAGTGGCAATTTGGTTAAAGATTATCCATGTGGAGTGGATTTGAATTGTGATTTCAATTCAAGTTGAACCACTTTAAAAACTTGTGTCTTAATCTTTACTTTTGTGCTCCTACATTCTTAATCTTGCTACACAACTATTAACTTTGTTGTTTGCATATTCACTAATTAATATTCTACTATGTCTCTTAATTAAAATGAATAAATTTCAATTTTTGTTAAGATAAAAAAGAAGAATCAAGTTCATATAAAGGAGTATACACATTCCCTTAAAGGAATAAGGGAAAGATCCATGATTTCGTATTTTATTTTCTAATTCTCAAAGACTTGACAAAATTGAAAGTGTTTTTAATGCAGGAATCACTCTTATAGAATCAAATTATGACACATGGTTGCAGTTAATGGTGATGCATATTGCTAAGAGGGAGAAACTCTCTTACATTCAAGGCAAGGAGAATCCATCTTTAGAGAAAGATGATGGTTATGAAAAGTGGTATGTAGAAAATCAATAGGTGAAAAGGTGGTTGCTAATCTCCATGAGTCTAAAAATTATGAAGTGTTACTTGTGGTTATCCACTACTCATGAAATCCAGAGTGTGGTGTCAAAGGCATTCTATGATGGAAATGATAAGTTACAAGTTGTCACCTTGAATCAAAGGGCTTTTATTGCCAAACAAAGTGGTAGGTCTCTCTCAGAATATCATAGAGATTCGATAGAAATTTTCCAAGAATTGAACCATTGGGATAAAGTGGTCATGAAAGATCCTAAGGATGTCATAGTATACAAAAAGTCAATTAGATGACTAAGGGTGCAAGTACTTCTTGCTGGATTAGATGGTGAGTTGGAACAAGTACGTGGAGAGATTTTCTGTAAAGAACCTATTCTTAAGTTAAAAGAATGATATATGTTGATTCGTTGAGAGGCAGTACGTCGAGCAACTTTGAAAAGGGAGTCTAAAAGTTTTGACAACCTAACCATGATAGCTCAAAATTGATCAACTCAAAACTGGTAGGGTTAAACAAGAGGCAACCATACTAAAACCACCTCTAATATTGATAAATCTAGGTATAAATGCACTCATTGTAATCAACAGGACAAATTATGAGTCACTATTTGGAACTTGTTGGATATCTAGAATGGTGGGATCCTAATTGCAATCCACAAAAAAAATTCAGAAAGGGGCTCAACTACGGCTATTATGAGACAAAGACCAAGGATGATGCTTCTGAGGAAATCACTACACTAATGGCAACTAAAGATAATGATGATAAGGTTTTAAATATTTCTATACCTATTACTAATAGCGCATGGATAATTGAATCTAGTGTCATTGATAATATGATTTTTGATTCTAGACAGATTTCATCCCTTGAACCATCCTTATAGGAATTGGTTTCTATTGTACACTAAAAATGGCCTCGTGTGGACAAGTCCCCGAGGACCCGAAGACCAGTCCTTGCGCTTCAGCGAAGAGCCTTCAGAAGCTCAGACAGCGACAACGAGCGTTAAACCTGTCGCGTTCACCTCGCTCGATCGTGGTCTGAAGGATCACACCCCGACGACAGTGCGACTCAACGATAGTGGGCTCAAGCATCGACCCAACGATCGTTCCGCTTGCACTTGCCTCCTCGCTACGGTGACTCCAGTGGCTTCTGATGTGTTGCAAACTTGTTTCACGTTTTAAAATTACCGCAAGCACACGGTGTAGTTGTAACAAAGAACCGGCGAGTACGGGTCAATTCCTCAGGGAAGTTTTGCT